>AWOL01S0178638.1:0-15077 GCA_000715115.1 Nicotiana otophora
GTCCCGAGCCGGTTCCAGCAAAAAGCCCGTGAAGCCCAGGACCGTTTAGGACCGGACTGCATAGGACCGGACCGCGAAGCCCACTTAGGACCGGGCCCGGCCCACTTGCCAGCCTTACTCCTCCATGAAACACTATGAAAACCTCAATTAGATACACCTTATTTTTCCTTCAAAAAATCAGTAACAAACACCATTGAAACTAGCCATCAAACCCAGCTGAACTATCCCCAAAACAACTTCTAAAACAGCTCCTCCCCGCATCATTTATTCACCAGTTTATCCAATGAAAAAACGAGCTTCACCACCAGAGAAATAGAGCATTAAAGGGAAGTATAAAGAGGGAAACATAAGATTATATATGCCAACTAGATTGACAGGAATTAACTTCTTCCCGATATGCACGACTGTAGCACTTCCGCTTAAATTTCGATTTTGCCTTTGACCCTTCTATTTTCCTATCTAATACATATAAAAATAAATTTTTATTAACACACATTCTTCTGTAATTTACACCAAAAGTTACCCAAATTAAAAGTATATTCAATTATTAAAATATATATAACCATTGTAATTACATAAAGAAAAGTACCCTTTATTGATGTATTTAGAGCTCAAGGGTTGTAAATCTCTGCAGAGTAATTCTTTTGTGGGGATTGTAAATTAAGACTTTTGAATTTTTGCTAAATATGGTGAAACAGAGGAGGAGGGTCGCCGGGAAGACGATGGAAGGAGGTGGGTTGTAAGAGGTCGCCGACGAAAGAGAGTAACAGGGTCGCCGGCAGGGGATTTTAAGAAAGATTAAAGAGTAGTAGGATGATAAAGAAAGGAGTCGCCGGGGAAGATGATGAATGGGTAGGTGGGGTTCTTATTCTTTTTTTTTAAATATTTTTTTCAAAAGTATTTTTTAATATTTATTTAAGTTAAATCCACGTGTCCTCCTCTTATTCGTTACTTTAGCGTGTGAAGTGCACACATCTTTGTGTTTGGCTGCCCATCAAATTTTGTGTCTAAATGACACAGTGAAGACCCCGTTAAAATGTTCAAATAGAACAAAGTTAAAATAAAGTATCAAAGTAAAAAGTGATAACAACTTTAAGGGATTTTCGATGTATTTTGCCTATATATGTTTACCCGTAAAATAGTATAGTTGAATTTGTAACATGATTTATAGACACGTGAATTAATTTTATCCAAGAATATAAAATAAGTAAGAATATAAATAAGATTATTAAAATAACTTGATGGAAATACAAGTCTGGTTGTGGACTTAGCTTCTCCGGAAGTAGTAATAAGAGCAATATTAAGAACAAGAGAAAAAGAGTAATTTGATATAATAAGAGCAAATTTTAGCCTTTGTATACCGATGATATTTCGTGTCCAACTATGGATACAAATTCTCCTATTTATAGCTTTATTTGGGGCGACAAGATCCCCAAATCAAGCTCTTCTTTAACGAGAAGAAAATTCCTCTTGATGGCTGCATAACAGTTGACCATTAATATATAGATTCTTTATAATGGTCGCTCATTAGATGCTGTCTTTTCCAACCGATGTCTTCCTTTCAAACCTTCGTTCTAGGTTCCAATGCCTTAGGAACTTATTTAGCACCGCTCACATGTTTGTATTCGGTACCAACTATTTGCTAACTCATATCATACCTGTCTTCAATTTCACGTGTCAACCTGTCGAACATCCACCTGGCGTTAATCAATTTTTTTCCATATGGATAGTCCCCCTACTTTCCGGTGACAAAATTTTATGTTATCGAGAAGTAGATAAGACCTCTTTTAAAGCCGAAAAAGTTCCTGAATGATTTCTGATACTTGAAAGGACGCACGTCTCCTTGCATTTAAAGAGCCGAACACGTGTTATCCCTTGATTTGGCAAGTATTTTCGCCAGTTTTCAAGGTAATCATGACCACGAATTTTGTCGTCTATAAACTTCTCCATTACTCATCACTTTTACCTTTCACTTTTACAAACTCTTCTTCTTCTTCTTCAAATTTCCTTAGAACCCTACTGCAAAACCCCTCTTCTCAGTAAAATCTTACTAAAATTTCTTATCATCCTACCTTCTATTTCCGTTGTTCCTGAAAACTCTGGCCTTCTCATTAGTGTTGGCCCTTAAAAAATAAAATAAAGGAATTCGATATTGAATCTGAGCCCCATATCGTTAACACCATCATACATCTTCAACTTAACTCCCAGTTGGACCTTCAAGTCCAAAAGGAAACTACCAACTCCAAAAATGACAGAAATTGACTTGTCTGCAAATATCCTTTTTCCATTCGCCTTGTTTGCATTCCCGTCATAATAAAAGACTGCGATTGAAATAGCATAGAAATATTTGCCCCAACGAGGTGAAAATGATGACCTTTATCAAACCAGGGTTCATGTATGTTTATACATAACCTTTTATTTTAAAATTGGGTAAAGAAATTGATCCCATAATTTTTGAATTCTCCCACCGCTACCAAATCTACTTATCTTAGGTAAGTCCATCAATATGGCGTATGGTGGCTTGCCTTCGAAAATTGTGCTATGAGGCCGGGGAAACCCTCACTCTTGTACAGTTAATCAACCTCTACTCCCCGAAGAACTTCCGTAGAGGCGTGCTTAAACTCAGCAAACACGGCCACCATGCCATTGTTACCAACGCCGATGATGATAACGCATGTGGATGGATGGAATGGTTCATTGTCATTTCTACAGGGACATTCTCCCAGCAACATCGCCTTCCATTGCCGAATCTTAGAATTTTGCTCGTAAGTCTTCAGATATCCTTTCCTTATCACGTATAAAAAGAATTTCATCCTTTGTTAACTTTATTTTCTTTATTCCAGTTACTCATTAGGAACCACCATCGGTTAAGAACCTGTCACAATGGTACAGAAAATTTTAGATATTTTCACACCGGGCTCTCGTAGGTGGAAATAGATTGCTCCCAGATTTAATTGGAAATCCAAAAACCCGGTAAAAGTTTTCTTTTTTCCCTTTCAACCTTCAACATGATGTAGAACCAATTAACTGACTTCCTTTAGTAATACATAGGCCTTCCGAAGGGGTCTTTCATCTGCCCCGTTGTTGATGTCTCAGATGACCCAGAGGAGGCTCAACGACAATTTCAAGATTTACTTAACTAGAAGAAGGCTCATGAAGCAGCTCTTGCTTTCGGTGAAGGTGCCTCCTCCCGAAGTCCCCATCCCAAGGATAAGAAACCAAAGAGAAGACGTACCTCTACGACTGGGAATTGGGAGAAGACTTCAACAAAATAAGCTCCAACTGGACTGGCCACAGTGGTCTTTGATGAAGAAAGAACTGATAATGAAGAGGTTCATCTTTACAGAATAAAAGGATCTTCATCAGCTCAATCAGATGTTCAGCTGGGAGAACTTCAAGAACCTCACCCGGGAGAACTTCAAGCGATCTTTAGGGAAATTGATATAGTTTAAAACGCTGAATCGCGTTTTTGAATCCCTATTGTTGCTTCCGGTCAGAGGAGCTCCACCTCTGACATTCCACCATCAACTTCTACACCAACTGCAACCGTAACACTTTCTACACCAATTGTTGCCTCTCCACCGGCCCCTCCCCAAGGTCACCTGACCATAGAAATTTAGGGAACACTAACCCGGCACCCATTCAAAACCTAGTAAAAAATGCAGTGTTATTCTCACAGTTTCTAATATACTCTCCAAGTTGATGGAGGTCGGCAATTATCTGAAGACTTTGTCCACAGACAAAGATTGGAGAAAGATGGATTCTCTTTTTGCTGAGTGTCTGATCAACAACAACATACACTGTTCAGCTCAAGTATATAATTAATCTTCCTCTCTTCCCTTTTTTCTTGCTAAACTTTGTCTTCATAACCTTAATTTTAGACCTTTATGGGCTAACCTACTTGCCTCTAAGGGTTTATCAAAATTGATCTTGGATAAAGAGGAGCTCACTGCTGAACGAAATCATCTTGCTGCCAAACGAAACCAGCTTGTCGAGTGCCTCATATTTATGGAAGCAAAAGTTGCTCAAATGGGCAAGCTCGAGTCTTGATTAGAGCATCTGAGCAAGATAAAATGGCCCACAGCCAAGAGGTCGCTCAATTACATGCTTACGGAGACGAAGGCCAAGTGGATTAAACTACAAGATGCAGTAACTGCCGTGACAGAGCGTGAGTCTACTTTCATGGAGCAAATCAACGACCTGGAAGCTAGTTTACGCTCCAAAACTTAAAAATCTAATGCTGCCGAAGAGAAGAAAGTCAAAATGGAGGAAAGGTTCAAAAAGGTATTGGAGCAGAATCGCGAGCACACGAAGACAAATACAAACATTCAGCGAACCTATGGCATTGTGAGGGCTGAAAATGATCAGTTGAAATCCAATATTGAGAAGCTCCAAGATCAACTACAAGATCAAGAAGACTCTTTCCTCCTCGAGAAAACTTATGCAATTTACTAGATGAGGAGGAAGACTTTAGAAGAGGCCAAAGAAGGTATTGCAAACATATATGATTGCATTGTCAAAGCTCGTGGATTGGAGACAACTACCCTCGACAACATTCCTACTCGGCCCATTTCTTCGCTCTTTGATCACTAGTTACGAATATTTGGGAACCGAAGAGGAAGATAAAGTAGAAGAAGAATATAAGGATGGAGGCCTTGGACCGGATTCAAAACAACCTTCACCTGCAAATGAAGCAGAAGACACTTCTCTTCCTTCGGACTCTGCATACAAAAACAATTGTTGTATTTATTTTTCCTTTGTAACTATGCCAAAACTTTTTTATTGAGTTTGGAATTTTAAGTAATGAAAGAAATCTTTAACTTAAGTATTGGGCAAAACATTTTTTTTTATTATTTGAAAAAGTTCGAAAATTGCTAACATCTGATAACTCTAATCCTGGAAATATATACTTCCTGTATCTACCCTTTGACTATGATGATTTCATAAGAGAGGACCCTTATGTTTACAGTGTTCTTGAAAAGGACGTCTCATGTTCATTATGGCACAAGTATTGAATGTTAATTAACTTTCAAATGAAAAAGAAATTAACTTATCATTTGGACAAGAAATAAGATAAAAACAAAAGGACTTTGATTTATTCCTTCCATTCTCAAAAGTACATATACATAAATATTTATTTTAGTAAATGAAGCTACCAATACATGTGGCTAACTTTGTAAACTTATTTTTACGGGGTTGATTATGTAGTCCCCGATCATGAAAAGATATAGCCCTAGGTTCTAACAGTCTCCGGTCTTCGTGACACTTTTAGAGCTCTAATATGCAATAGTTCCTCCCAATGTTCGTATGCTAAGTATGAGAATTCAAACACTGGAGTTCTTGCTATCGTCGATGACCCTTTCTTTGTAGTATGCTTTACATTGCTGCCTCATTAAAAACTGTAATGACCCGGTCGGTCGTTTTGAATATTACAATCCCGCTTCCCTATTTATTGCTCAAATTGCATTTTAGAGTTGTTGTGTGAATTCCCGGGGTAATTGGTTCGGGTCCGGTGAGATTTTAGAATGAATTGGAACACTTAGTTCCAAGACTTAAATCTTAAGTTAAAATAGTAACCGGAAGTCGATTTATGTGTAAAAGACCCCGGAATAGAATTTTAATGATTCCCATAGCTCCATATGGTGATTTTGGACTTAGGAGCGTGTCCGAAATATTATTTGGAGTTCTGTAGTGTAATTAGGCTTGAAATGCCGAAAGTTAAATTTTTGGAAGTTTGACCGGGGGTTGAATTTTTGGAAGTTTAATCGAGAGTTGACTTTTTGATATCGGGGTCGGAATTCGATTCTGAAAATTGGAATAGGTCCGTAATGTGAAATGTGACTTGTGTGCAAAATTTGAAGTCATTCTATATTGATTTGATGTGTTTCAGCACAAGATATAAAATTTGAAAGTTCAAAGTTCAAAGATTTTGATTTGAGGTGCGATTCGATATTTTGATATTATTTGATGTGATTTGAGGCCTCAAGTAGGTCCGTGTTATGTTATGGAATGTGCTGGTATATTTGGTTGAGGTCCTGAGGGGCTTGGGTGCATTTTTGGATCATTGGTTGAGAGATTAATAAAGTTAAGAAATTTGAGAGTTTGGCCATGGTCAATATCTGGTCAAGATGACCTATGTTCAGTGTTTTGAGTGCGTGATCAGGTCCGTAGCATGGTTTATGATTGAAATTCATATATGGTTTGTATCCGGGAGGTTCCGGATGAGTTTCGGGCTGAGTTTATAGCGAGTCCGGACATTTCAACACTCTAATATTGTTCTGGCACTTTTGGGGGAGCGGACCGCACATTTTTGGGTGCTGAGGCGAAGTAGGGCCGCGGACCACACATAAGAGTGTGGACCGCAGCACAAGTTCGCGGCCGCGCTTGGAATTTCGCGGACCGCACAATTTTGTCCGCGGCCGCGCTCCAGGGAGTTCTGCAGATTCGTCGGTCCAACTTCGGAAGCATATATCTTTTGATCTATAAGGAATTATGTAATAATTCAAAAACGCAAGTTGTAGACCTTCGTGTATAGTTTCAAGAAAGGTAAAGAAGTCATCATTTGGACATTAGTAGAGAAAGTTATGGCCAAAATACTAATGCCTGGTAGTGCAGTCACCAAGAAGTTCGCGGACCGTATTAGTTTTTCATGACCGCAGGACCTGTGAGGCACGACCGCGTTCAAAATTTCGCGGACCACGAAGTGGGTGATCAGAGGTGCACTATATAAACGGGGTTTAGGGTATTATTTCACATTTTTGGACCTAGGGAGCTTGGTTTGTGGCGAATATTCGTGGGATTTTCAAGAAATTCATCGGGGTAAGTGATTCTAACTCGAATTTGATTAATATACACGAATATATCAATGATTTCATCATCTGATTAGTACTTTGAGGTGGAAATTTGGGGAAAATTGTAGAAACATCATAAAATGAATTTTCGAGATTTGAACACCTATTTAGAGTCGAATTTGAGTAAAATTAGTATGGTTGAACTCATAATTGATGGGTTGTTAGATTTTGTGATTTTTGTCGGATTTCGATACGTGGGCCCATGGGTGAGTTTTGGGGCGTAAATTTTGGATTTTGTAGAAAATATTAGTATTTTGATACGAAATTAATTCTTATTAAATTGTGTGGACTGAATCAAATTAATTGTGCTAGATTCGAGCCGTTCGGGAGTTGATACGCGCATAATGGGATTTTCTGGAGCATTGTTTAGCTTGCTCGACATTGGATTCAGCTCGTTCGAGGTAAGTAACTCTTCTAATCTTGGAGCTGAGGGTATGAACTCTGAATATATGTATTTCGTGAATTGTTGGGAGGTGGCGCACATGCTAGGTGACGGTGTGTGGGCGTGCACTATAGAAATTGTGATATAATTGTGTATGTGGAATTTTATAGTTAAATAATCTTGGCATTTTCCATGAAGTTTTATGTGTTAAAGAAATTGAGCTGAAAAGCATATTAAAAATCCTATTAAGGTTATGTGCCAGTATTTTAGGACCCACAAAGGTCATATTGCTATGAAATATTTGCTTTAAATTAAAAATTCATATACAGTCATATTCAATTCATTGCATATCATATCTTAGTCTTTATTGTTATTTATTGATACATTATATCATCATTTTCGGGCTGTTTTCATGACATTGTGAGCTCATGAGAGAGAGACTGGAAAGACTGATGACTGAGAGAGGCCGAGGGCCTGATTGATTATGATATTGATACTATGGCATGTGAGTTGTCCGTGCGGTTATTAGCGCTTGGACTGAAGGAGCCCCTCCGTAGTCTGAACACACCCCCAGTGAGCGCGATTGATATTATTGTGGGATGAATCTTCCCTAGACATGGATCTTGTCCGTAGTATATATATCTGGAGATAAATCTTCTCCACGGGTTGGATTGGCTCTACTCGGTACTGAGTGACTGATGATCAATTGACGTGTATATTCCGGGATGGATCTTTCTTGGGTCGGATTGGCCATATACAGTACCGAGTGATTGGGCATAATGAGTGGAATATGTGAGAAAGGGAGACTGAGTACTCTGAGAGTAGAGTGCATGAGTTCATCTCTGAGGTACATTGCATTGACATGCACAGATGACATACATACATAGAGATGTATTTTCCTCATGCTGTAAGGTATCACATCATTCATGATTTCTCACACATATTGACATATGGGCATAGTGATGCATTTGTTTTTCACTGGTTATCTCGAAAGAAAATGAAACATCTTATTTATTATTGAAAGGATTTTGGGGAAAATTATTGTTTTTTTCAAACTTATTCATAATTTTGGAAACTCCGGTAAACGATTTAGGTTTTCATTGATGTACTAGAAAGACAGAACTATTTTCATAAATCATGTTTTTGTTGAGCATTTGATCGTTGAGTTACTTCTGATATTATTTGCTTTATGTTGTTTTGGACTAGTGGTTTTGGACCCGACCTTGGTAGAAGCTCGTCACTACTTTCAACCTAATGCTAGGTTTGTTACTTACTCAGTACATGGGGTCGGTTGTACTGATAATACACTTCTGCATATTATGTGCAGATGTTGGCTGCTGTTGTTGCTGTGTTCGATGGTTGCGGGATTTGAAGATGTACCTGCGTTTCTGTTGTAGCTGCCTCTAGTTCATGGTAGCCTTAGATTTATAAAAACTCTGTTTATGTACTATTCAAACAGACTATGTATTATTTTATTTTCGTTTTGTATACTCTATTCTTAGAAGTTCATGATTTGTACTACCAGTTTTTGGGGATTGTATTAGATTAAGACCTTTATTTACTTAAATTGCTTTAATAATTATTATTGGAATGGGATAGTTGGTAATTGTCTTACCTAACAGGTTGGGTTAGGTTCCATCACGACTAGTTAGATTTTGGAGTCGTGACAAGGTGGTATCAAATCTCTAGGTTCATAGGTTCTACAAGTCATGAGCAAGTGTCTAGTAGAGTCTTGCAGATCGGTATGATGACGTCCATACTTATCTTCAAGAGGCTACAGGAAATTTAGGATATATACTTCCCATTTTTCTTTCTTTATCGTGCGGAATTGATTCAGCTTGAGACACAACTCTTAGAATTCCTTCCACGTATTCGTATGCACACATGAGCGCTCGGTATCAGCTATGCATCGTCGGCTTGTGATTATTTGAATGAGGTGCGAGATGTGTATTATGTGTTTTGGTGATGGGCGAGTATGGAGGATTTAAGGCTAGGTTTAGACCGCAGCTTAAGTTCGGTAGCTTCAGTTGTAACCTATATAATTGGACTCATATGTCCGGTAATGTCCCTACAGTGGAATTTGTGGCTCGATGAGTGGTGTAATGGCTTTGTGATGAGTATGATGTAACTGCGGGATATGTTAAGACGATTTGAATATGATGAGAAGTGTTCCTTGAAATGTAAAGGAAGGCCATTGAGTGCTTGATTTTCGTTTTGATGTGACGTACGGTCTCAAGTGTGAATGTTTTGAAGGATCTTTCACGTTGTTAAGTTTTTGGACAAACTAAATTCTCATGTCTTGTTAATAAGTTTGGACTTGGAACGACTAAGTGATTTTGTAGTAATTGTGACCGTGAAAAGGGCTATAACAAGATACCAATTCAAGGTTAAGCAGGTGGGCTATCCCCTGCAGAGTAATCTACGTAGGTATATTCCTTATATGTGAGTGGAGAGTTTTATTTTTTGCCATCAGGGCGTATGCGTGGAGATTTGAATTTGAATCTGGCTGAGAAAGTTGACTTGAATGTCAAGAGAATGATCGCGAGCTTAGTAGATGATTGAGGTATTTTTAATGGTTGGCATTGTATGAGCTTGAGAAGAATTTTTATTGTACGGACTTCAGTATTATGACAGCAACAGAGTATGGGTATTGTGAATTATGGAGTGTTTTAATCTATGGCTTTGAGCCAGGTGGGGGGAGTCTGCCATCGACAATTTGATTTCATGGTTATGTGTTAAATTATAATTTTTGGTCTGAGGTATACTTGTGGGTTAGTTATGACTTGCATAGGGGAGTTTGAGAATGACTTGAGTAAGGAAATTTCTGTATACGGGTTATGGCACTTTAGGAGTATAGGAAAATCGTGGGATGAGTGAGTTGTTATTAATGAATGATGTAGTGCAAATGGAGTATGAATTTTATAGGTAGTGTTAAAGTGGAGTTACTTCTTAGAGCGTCGTTGTGCTAATGTGGAATGTGTCTTTTCACCCTTTTGGGTAGTGTAATTTGGATTTGAACAAAGTGGATGACTCTCAAGAAAGTTCCAATAGGTTCGAGGTTTATATATAGCAATTGAGAATTTCACCGGATTTGTGTATAGATTCTACATTTTTGTATAAGAAAGGTAAGAATAACAATTTCATATTCACATAAGGTATTCTCAGAGTAAGTGTTACAACTATGGTATTTTTGAAGGTGCTTAAGAAGAATACAATTGCTTATGGGCCGTAGGGCGTTGTGGTTCTATGCTAGGTTTATGGGGTGAGTTGTGGCTAAAGATCGTGGCATTTTAGCAAGGCTAAGTAGCAATCTGAAGGCAAATTTAGAAGAAACTCGGAGAAAATAAGACGACTGTGTAGTAGGATGGATCAATATGGTAATGGATATGATCAGTTCTTTGGGTGCTTATAATGTGAGGGTTTTCTACAGGTGCTTTGTGGTAATACACCTAGGTTTGGCGACCTGCGTGACCAGAGTTGATTTGGGGGTCCATTGGTAGGCCCAATTAAGATGTGTAGTCTACACCGAGCCGGAATGGTTGGCTCCAAACTGCTATTGTTGAGGGATGTGTCATTTAGTTGATGTTGAACTTATTCGTGTTCTGAAATGATCTGTGAGTTACTCCTTTATGTTACGAGAAGTTGTGATTCATTGGTTATGTGCACAAATGGTGCGGTTCTATTTAAGATTTATAGCAGAATTTGAGAGAATTTGGGTATTGCATGATCGATTGCGTAATGGTTATGTTCTTTCAGGTTTTGTGTGGCATTTTTGTCCTTTGCCTATCTGTGGTTATTGATTTTGAGCGGGGTGGCTCGAGGTATATATTATGGACCAGCGTTTGGATGGGGTCATGCATTGGAGTGGAGTTATGTTAAGGTATAAACCTTGTGTTAGAATCGGGTGATGGTTCTACAGTGTATGATGAATTTTTCGCGTTATGTTTTGGCAGTACTTGTTAATCTGGCGGGGCAGTTCTCTAATTTGAGTCATTTTCCATGACTGGGTACATTTGAATTGTTGCGT
This sequence comes from Nicotiana otophora, assembly GCA_000715115.1. Classification (NCBI taxonomy): domain Eukaryota; kingdom Viridiplantae; phylum Streptophyta; class Magnoliopsida; order Solanales; family Solanaceae; genus Nicotiana; species Nicotiana otophora. The sequence goes on from AWOL01S0178638.1 coordinate 11,261, forward strand.
ATTGGTGCACGGATGGCACGGGTTGTGGCTCTGAGTTATATTGGTGCGATATGTCTGTGGAAATAGTTGTGTTTAATAATATAAGATCATTGGACCTAGAATGGGTACTATCAGGTTTGATTTCGATATATTTGGGAGTATGATATTGAAAGTCGGCTCAGGAAGCGATTATGATTCTGGTTGGGGCAAGAGAGCTTCGTGACTTGTTGATCTAGTAAGTGGCCATGAATTTTCGCGTATTTCTTTTATTATCAACAGTGTACGAAGTTTTTGGGATAAGGTTTGGTTCGATATAGGATTAATACTAGTAATTGATTGGTTTTGGAGTAGTCACCGTGATCAGGAATGGTGCTACGAGCATGCGAGTTGTGTAATATGTTAGGTGATTATGTCCGTGGTTATGGTGATGGTTATGGCTTGATACATTTTGTTCAAATTCATACAGGGTGTAAATGTAAGATTCACGTCTTGAAAGAAATTCTAAAGGTTGGAAATTAACTCCCAAGGTATATGGGCTAAAGTTAAATCAATGATTTCACTTGTACTGTGTTGTCAAGCTCAAGTGGAATAGGGTGACGTGGGTTCACCCACGGGTACGTGTCTGGTAAGATGGAACAGTGATTTGATGGCGTGGAAACAATTCTTGGCACGTTCGAGAACGAACATATGTTTAAGTGGGGGAGAATGTAACGACCCGGCCGGTCATTTTGAGTATTATAACCCCGCATACCCATTTACTGCTCAAATTGTACTTTATAGTTTTTGTGTGAATTGCTGGGGTAATTGGTTCGGGTCCGGTGAAGTTTTGGAATGAATTAGAACACTTAGTTCCAAGGTTTAAAGCTTAAGTTAAAATAGTGACCGGATGTCGGTTTATGTGTAAATGACCCCGGAATGGAGTTTTGATGATTCCAATAGCTCTGTTTTGTGAATTTGGACTTAGGAGAGTGCTCGGGAAATTATTTGGAGTTCCCTAGTGGAATTAGGCTTGAAATGCCGAAAGTTGAATTTTTGAAAGTTTGACCGGGTGGTTGACTTTTTGATATCGGGGTCGGAATTCGATTCTAGAAATTGGAACAGGTTCGTAATGAGAAATGTGACTTGTGTGCAAAATTTGAAGTCATTCCGTATTGATTTGATGTGTTTCGGCACAAGATATATAATTTAAAAGTTCACAGTTCGTAGATTTTGATTTGAGGTGCGATTAGACGTTTTGATGTTATTTGATGTGATTTGAGGCCTCTAGTAGGTCCGTGTTATGTTATGGAACGTGTTGGTATATTTGGTTGAAGTCCCGAGGGGCTTGGGTATATTTTTGGATCATTGGTTGAGAGATTAATAAAGTTAAGAAATTTGGGAGTTTGGCCATGGTCAATATCGGGTCAAGACGACCTCTTTTTAGTGTTTTGAGTGTGCGATCAAGTCCGTAGTGTGTTTTATGATTGAAATTCATATATGGTTTGTGTCCAGGAGGTTCCGGATGAGTTTCGGGGTGAGTTTTTAGCGAGTCCGGATATTTCGGCACTCTAATATTGTTCTGACACTTTTGGGGGTGCGGACCACATATTTTTGGGTGCTGAGGCGAAGGAGGGCCGCATACCGCATATAAGCGTGTGGACCGCAGCAGAATTTCGAGGCAGCTCTTGGAATTTCGCGGACCGCACAATTCTGTTCGCGGCCGCGCTCCATGGAGTTTTGCAGATTCGCCGGTCCGACTTTGGAAGCTTATATCTTTTGATCTACAAGGAAGTTTGGGACAATTCAAAAATGAAAGTTATAGCCCTTTGTGGCTAGTTTCCAGAAAGGTAAATAAGTCAGCATTTGGACATATGTAGAGAAAAGTATGTCCAAAATACTAAAGCCTCGTAGTGCAGCCACCAAATATTTCGCGGACCGCACAAGTTGTTTCGCGACCGCAGGACCTGTGAGTCACGGCCGCGCTCAAAATTTAGCGGACCGCGAAGTGGAAGATCAGAGGTGCACTATATAAACAAGGTTTAGGGTATTATTTCATATTTTTGGACCTAGGGAGCTCAGTTTGTGGCAATCGTTCATGGGTTTTTCAAGAAATTAATCGGGGGTAAGTGATTCTAACTCGAATTTGGTTAATATATATGAATAAATCAATGATTTCATCATCTGATTAGTACTTTGAGGTGGAGATTTGGGAAAAATTTTAAAAACTTCATAAAATGAATTTTCGAAATTGGAACACAGATTCGGAGTCAGATTTGAGTGAAATTAGTATAGTTGAACTCGTAAATGGATGGGTTGTCGAATTTTGTGAGTTCATTCGGATTTCGATACGCAGGTCCCACGGGTGAGTTTTGGGGCATAAATTTTGGATTTTGTGAAAAATATTAGTATTTTGATATGGAATTAATTCCTATAAATTGTGTGTACTGAATCAAATTAATTGTGATAGATTCGAGCCGTTCGGGAGTTGATACACGCATAATGGGATTTCTGGAGCGTTGTTTAGCTTGTTTGACATTGGATTCGGCTCGTTCGAGGTAAGTAACTCTTCTAATTTTGGAGCTGAGGGTATGAACCCTGAATATATGTATTTCGTGAATTGTTGCGAGGTGGCGCACATGCTAGGTGACGGCGTGTGGGCGTCCACTATAGAAATTGTGATATAATTGTGTATGTGGAATTTTATAGTTAAATAATCTTGGCATTTTTCATGAAGTTTTATGTGTTAAAGAAATTGAGCTGAAAAGCATATTAAAAATCCTATCAAGGTTATGTGCCAGTATTTTGGGACCCACAAATGTCATATTGCTATGAAATATTTGCTTTAAATTAAAAATTCATATACAGTCATATTCAATTCATTGCATATCATATCTTAGTCTTTGTTGTTATTTATTGATACATTATATCATCATTTTCGGGCTGTTTTCATGATATTGTGAGCTCATGAGAGAGAGACTGGAAAGACTGATGACTGTGAGAGGTCGAGGGCCTGATTGATTCTGATATTGATACTATGGCACGTGAGTTGTCCGTGCGGTTATTAGCGCTTGGACTGAAGGAGCCCCTCCGTAGTCTGTACACACCCTCAGCGAGCGCGATTGATATTATTGAGGGATAAATCTTCTCTGGACAATGGATCTTGTCCGAAGTATATATTTCTGGAGATGGATCTTCTCCACGGGTTGGATTGGCTCTACTCGGTACTGAGTGGCTTTATGATCAGTTGATGTGTATATTCCGGTATGGATCTTCCCTGGGCCGGATTAGCCATATACAATACCTAGTGATTGGGCATGATTAGTGGAATATGTGAGAAAGCCAGATTGAGTACTCTGAGAGTGTGAGTACATGAGTTCATCTCTGAGGTACATTGCATTGACATGCACACATGATATACATGCATAGGGATGTATATTCCTCATGCTGTACGGTATCACACCATTCATGATTTCTCACACATGTTGACATATGGGCATAGTGATGTATTTGTTTTTCACTGGTTATTTGGAAAGAAAATGAAACATCTTATTTATTATTGAAAGGATTTTGGGGGAAAGTATTCTTTTTTTCAAACTTATTCATAGTTTTGGCAACTTCGGTAAACGATTTGGGTTTACATTGATGTACTTTAAAGGAAGTACTATTTTCAGAAATCATATTTTTGTTGAGCATTTGATCGTTGAGTTACTTCTGGTATTATTTGCTTTATGTTATTTTGGACTAGTGGTTTTGGACTCGACCTTGGTAGAAACTCGTCACTACTTTCAACCTAAGGCTAGGTGATAGCATCAAGGACAAGGATAGAGTTTTGGAAGCTCCAAGGCCATTTACAAGATCT
>AWOL01S0178662.1:7255-25223 GCA_000715115.1 Nicotiana otophora
TTTTAGGCGATCGGGGTCTGGGGGTCCCGGAACCACTTGGAAGGCGTGGGCTATAGCACACGAAAATATTGGAATCAGGCGGAATTCTAGATTTTTGGCTGTAAAACACAAAAACACGAGGAACAGTTATGGCAGGGCGGTGACTATGGTTCTTTAGGTCGTATGTGATGGCCCGGAAAATTTTTAAAGGATCCTAGTACGTGGTGCACGGCCCACTTGGAAGGCAAGGGCTATAGCACACGAAAATATGGGGATCGGGTGGAATTCTAGTTTTTTGGCCGTAAAATGCAAAAAATGAGGAACGATCATGGCGGGGCGGTGACTATGGTTCCTTAGTTCGTATTGGATGGCCCGGAAAAATTTTAGGCAATCTGGGTCCGGGGGTTCCGGGACCAGTTGGAAGACATGGGTTATAGCATACGAAAATATGGGAATCGGGTGGAATTCTAGTTTTTTTCCCGCAAAACGCAAACAATGAGAAACGTTCATGGAGGGGGGTGACTATGGTTCCTTAGGTCGTATTTGATGCTCCGCCAAAATTTTAGGCGATCCCAGTCCGGGGGGCCAGACCCACTCGGAAGGCGGGGGCTATTGCACACGAAAATATGGAAATCGGGCGGAATTCCAGATTTTTGGCCGAAAAAACCAAAAAATGAGGAACGATCATGGAGGAGCGGTGACTATGGTTCCTTAGGTCGTATTGGATGGCCCGGAAAACTTTTAGGCGATCCGGCTCCATGGGAGCCTACCCATTGGGAAGGAGTGGGCTAGCACACGAAAATATGGAAATCGGGCGGAATACTAGTTTTTGGCCAAAAAACGCAAACAATGTGGAACGATCATGGCGGGGCGGTGACTATGGTTCCTTAGGTCGTATTTAATGGCGATGAAAATATGGGAATCAGACGGAATTCTAGTTTTTTGGTCGAAAAATGCCAAAAATGAGGAACGATCATGGCGGGGCGGTGACTATGGTTCCTTAGGTTGTATTTGATGTCCCGAAAAAATTTTAGGCGATCGGGGTCCGGGGGTTCCGGGACCAGTTGGAAGGCATGGGCTAGCACACGAAAATATGGGAATCGGGCAGAATTCTAGTTTTTTGGCTGAAAAATGCAAAAAATGAGGAACAGTCATGACAGGCGGTGACTATGGTTCCTTAGGTCGTATTTGATGGAACAGAGAAATTTTAGGCGATCAGGGTCAGGGGGTCCCGGGACCAGTTGTAAGGCGTGGGCTATATAGCACACGAAAATATGGGAATCAGGCAAAATTTTAGTTTTTTTGGCTGAAACATTCACAAATTGAGGAACGATCATGGAGGGGCGGTGACTATGGTTTCTTAGGTCGTATCTGATGGCCCAAATAAATTTTAGGCGATCCGAGTTCGGTGGGCCAGGCCCGCTCGGAAGGAGTGGGCTATAGCACACGCAAATATAGGAATCGCGCGGAATTCTAGTTTTTTGGCCGAAAAATGCAAAAAATGAGGAACGATCATGGCGGGGCAGTGACTATGGTTCCTTAGGTTGTATTTGATCGCCCAGAAAAATTTTAGGAGATCAGGGTTCATGGGTCCCGGGACCACTTGGAAGGCGTGGGCTATAGCGCATAAAAATATGGGAATCGGGCGAAATTCTAGGCTTTTGGCCGTAAAATACAAAAAATGAGGAAATATCATGGCGGGGCGGTGACTATAGTTCCTTAGGTCATATTTGATGGCCCGAAAAAGTTTTAGGAGATCGGGGTTCGGGGGTCCCGGGACCACTTGGAAGACGTGGGCTATAACAGACAAAAATATGGGAATCGGGCGGAATTCTAGTTTTTTGGCCGTAAAATGCAAAAACTGAGGAACGATCATGGCGGGGCACTGAATATGGTTCCTTAGGTCATATTTGATGGCCCGAAAAATTTTAGGCGATCGGGGTCTGGGGGTCCCGGGATCGCTTGGAAGGTGTGGGCTACAGCACACGAAAATATGGGAAACAGGCGGAATTCTAGTTTGTTTCCCGCAAAACGCAACAAATGAGGAACAATCATGGAGGGGCGGTGACTATGGTTCCTTAGGTCGTATTTGATGCCCCGCAAAACTTTTAGGCGATCCGAGGCCGGGGGGCTCGGCCCACTCGGAAGGTGTGGGCTATTGCTCACGAAAAAATGGGAATAGGGTGGAATTCTAGATTTTTGGCCGAAAATCCCAAAAACTGAGGAATGCCCATGGAGGGGCGGTGACTATGGTTCCTTAGGTCGTATTTGATGGACCGGTAAACTTTTAGTTTATCCGGCTCCGTGGGACCCTACCCATTGGGAAGGAGTGGGCTAGCATACAAAAATAAGGGAATCCGGCGCAATACTAGTTTTTTTGCCGAAACATGCAAACAATGAGGAACGATCATGGGAGGGGGGGTGACAACTATGGTTCCTTAGGTCGTATTTAATGGGGTGTAAAATTTTAAGCGATCCGAGTCCGGGGGTTCCGGGACCACTTGGAAGGCGTGGGCCATAGCACACGAAAATATGGGAATAGGGCGGAATTCTACTTTTTTGGCCGAAAAATGCCAAAACTGAGGAACGATCATGGCGGGGCGGTGACTATGGTTCCTTAGGTCATATTTGATGGCCCGGAAAAATTTTAGGTGATCGGGGTCTGGGGGTACCGGGACCAGTTGGAAGGCATGGGCTATATAGCACACGAAAATATGGGAATCGAGAGGAATTCTAGTTTTTTGGCCGAAAAATGCTAAAAATGAGGAAACATCATAGCGGGGCGGTGATAATGGTTCCTTAGGTCATATTTGATGCAACGGAAAAATTTTACGCGATCGGGGTCAGGGGGTCCCGGGACCAGCTGGAAGGTGTGGCCTATAGCACACGAAAATATGGGAATCGGGCGAAATTCTAGATTTTTGGCCAAAAAATTCAAAAGATGAGGAACGATCATGGCGGGGCAATGACTATGGTTTATTAGTTCGTGTTTGATGGCCCGCAAAAATTTTAGGCGATCCGAGTTCGGGGGGCCAGGCCCACTCGGAAGGAGTGAGCTATAACACACAAAAAGATGGGAATCGCGCGGAATACTAGTTTTTTCGCCGAAAAAAGCAAAATATGAGGAACGATCATGGCGGTGTGGTGACTATGGTTCCTTAGGTCATATTTGATGGCCCATAAAAATTTTAGGCGATCGGTGTCCGGGGTCCCGGGACCACTCAAAAGGCGTGGGCTATACTGCAGGAAAATATGGGAATCGGGCGAAATTCTAGTGTTTTGACCGAAAAATGCAAAAGATGAGGAACAATCAAGGCGGGGCGGTGACAATGGTTCCTTAGGTCGTATTTAATGGCCCTGAAAATTTTTAGGCGATCGGGGTTAGGGGGTCTCAGAACTAGTTGGAAGGCGTGGGCTATAGCCCACGAAAATATGGGAATCGGGCAAAATTCTAGATTTTTGGCCGAAAAATTCAAAAGATGAGGAACGATCATGGCGGGGCGGTGACTATGGTTTATTAGTTCGTATCTAATGGCCCAAAAAATTTTTAGGCGACCCGAGTTCGGGGGGCCAGGCCCACTCGGAAGGAGTGGGCTATAACACACAAAAATATGGGAATCACGCGAAATTCTAGTTTTTTGGCCGAAAAATGCAAAAAATGAAGAACGATCATGGCGGGGCGGTGACTATAGTTCCTTAGGTCGTATTTGATGGCGTGGGCTATAGCGCGTGGGCTATAGCGCACGAAAAGGCGTGGGCTATAGCGCACGAAAATATGGTTCCTTAGGTCGTATTTGATGGCCCGGAAAAATTTTAGGCGATCGCGGTCTGGGGGTCCCGGGACCATTTGGAAGGCGTGTACTATAAGACACGAAAATATGGGAATCAGGCAGAATTCTAGGATTTTGGCCATAAAACGCAACAAAAATGAGGAACGGTCATAGAAGGGCGGTGACTATGGTTCTTTAGGTTGTATTTGATGACCCGGAAAATTTTTAGGCGATCCTAGTCCGGGGGGCATGGCCCACTTGGATGGCATGGGCTATAGCACACGAAAATACGGGAATCAGGCGGAATTCTAGTTTTTTGGCCGTAAAATGCAAAAAATGAGGAATGATCATGGTGGGATGGTGACTAAGGTTCCTTAGATCGTATTTGATGGCACGGAAAGATTTTAGGCAATCGGGGTCCAGGAGTCCCGGGACCACTTGGAAGGCGTGGGCTATAGTTCACGAAAATATAGGAAACGGGCAGAATTCTAGTTTTTTTCCCGAAAAACGCAAAGAATAAGGAAGGATCATGGAGGGGCGGTGACTATGGTTCCTTAGGTCGTATTTGATGCCCTGAAAAATTTTAGGCGATCCGAGTCTAGAGGGCCCGACCCACTCGGAAGGCGTGGGCTATTGCACACGAAAATATGGGAATCGGGCGGAATTCTAGATTTTTGCCGAAAAACCCAACAAATGAGAATTGATCATGGTGGGGCGGTGACTATGGTTCCTCAGGTCGTATTTAATGGTCCGGAAAAATTTTAGGCGATCGAAGTCCGGGGGTCCCGGGACCACTTGGAAGGCATGGGTTATAGCACAGGAAAATATGGGAATCGGGCGGATTTTAGGTTTTTGGCCGTAAAACGCAAGAAAATGAGGAACGATCATGGCGGGGCGGTGACTATGGTTCTTTAGGTAGTATTTGATGGCTTGGAAATATATTAGGCGATCCGAGTCCAGTGGGATGGCCCACTTGGAAGGCGTGGGCTATAGAACACGAAAATATGGGAATCAGGCGGAATACTAGTTTTTTGGCCGTAAAATGCAAAAAATGAGGAACGATCATGGCGGGATGGTGACTAAGGTTCCTTAGATCGTATTTGATGGCACGGAAAGATTTTAGGCAATCGGGGTCCAGGAGTCCCGGGACCACTTGGAAGGCGTGGGCTATAGTTCACGAAAATATAGGAAACGGGCAGAATTCTAGTTTTTTTCCCGAAAAACGCAAAGAATAAGGAAGGATCATGGAGGGGCGGTGACTATGGTTCCTTAGGTCGTATTTGATGCCCTGAAAAATTTTAGGCGATCCGAGTCTAGAGGGCCCGACCCACTCGGAAGGCGTGGGCTATTGCACACGAAAATATGGGAATCGGGCGGAATTCTAGATTTTTGCCGAAAAACCCAACAAATGAGAATTGATCATGGTGGGGCGGTGACTATGGTTCCTCAGGTCGTATTTAATGGTCCGGAAAAATTTTAGGCGATCGAAGTCCGGGGGTCCCGGGACCACTTGGAAGGCATGGGTTATAGCACAGGAAAATATGGGAATCGGGCGGATTTTAGGTTTTTGGCCGTAAAACGCAAGAAAATGAGGAACGATCATGGCGGGGCGGTGACTATGGTTCTTTAGGTAGTATTTGATGGCTTGGAAATATATTAGGCGATCCGAGTCCAGTGGGATGGCCCACTTGGAAGGCGTGGGCTATAGAACACGAAAATATGGGAATCAGGCGGAATACTAGTTTTTTGGCCGTAAAATGCAAAAAATGAGGAACGATCATGGCGAGGCGGTGACTATGGTTCCTTAGGTCGTAATTGATGCCATGGAAAAGTTTTTGGCGATCGGGGTCCGGGAGTCCTGGGACCACTTGGAAGACGTGGGCTAGCACACGAAAATATGGGAATTGGGCGAAATTTTAGTTTTTTGGCCGTACAATGCAAAATATGAGGATAGGTCATGGAGGGGCGATGAATATGGATCCTTAGTTCATATTTGAGGGCACGCAAAAATATTAGGGGATCCGGCTCTGTGGGGCCCTACCATTGGGAAGGCGTGGGCTATAACACACAAAAATATGGGAATCGGGGCGGAATTCTTGTTTTTTGGCCGTAAAACACAAAATAAGAGGATTGATCATGGCGGGGCAGTGACTATGGTTCCTTAGGTCATAATTTATGGCCTGGAAAAATTTTAGGCGATCGGGGTCCGGGGGTCCCGGGACCACTTGGAAAGCGTGGGCTATAACACACGAAAATATGGGAATCGGGCCGAATTCTGGTTTTTTGGCCGAAAAAATACAAAAAATGAGGAACAATCATGGCGATGCGGTGACTATGGTTCTTTAGGTCGTATTTGATGGCTCGAAAAACTTTTAGGTGATCCGAGTCAATGGGATTGGCCCACTCGGAAGGCATCTGGAAATGAGGAATGATCATGACGGGACGGTGACTATGGTTCCTTATGTTGTATTGGATGGCCCAAAAAATTTTTAGGCGATCCGGCTCTGGGGGGCCCTACACACTAGAAAGGCGTGGGCTATAGCACACGAAAATATTGGAATCAGGCACAATTCTAGTTTTTTGGCCGAAAAACGCAAAAAATGAGGAATAATCATGGCGTGGAGGTGACTATGATTATTTAGGTCATATGTTATGGCCTGGAAAAATTTAGGCGATCGGGGTCTGGGGGTCCCGGGACCACTTGGAAGGCGCACACGAAAATATGGCGGGGAGGTGACTATGGTTCCTTAGGTCTTATTTTATGGCCCAAATAATTTTTAGGTGATCCGAGTCAGTGGGACCGGCCCACTCGGAAGGCGTGGGCTAGCACACAAAAATATGGGAATCAGACGCAATTCTAGTTTTTTGGCTGAAAATTTTAAAAAATGAGGAACACTCATGGCGGGGTGGTGACTATGGTTCCTTAGGTCATATTTGATGGCCCGAAAAATTTTTAGGCGATCACAGTCCGGGGGCCCCGGCGGAATTCTAATATTTTAGCCGAAAAACACAAAAATGAGGAATGATCATGGCGGGGAGGTGATTATGGTTACTTAGGTCGTATTTGATGGCCCAGAAAAATTTTAGGCGATCGAGATCCGGGGATCCCGGGACCGCTTTGAAGGCGTGGGTTATAGCACACGAAAATATGGGAATCGGGCGGAATTCTTGTTTTTAGGACGAAAAATGCAAAAAATAAGGAACGATCATGGCGGGGCGGTGAGTATGGTTCCCTAGGTCGTATTTGATGGCCCAAAAAACTTTTGGGCTATCCGAGTCAGGGGGGCTTGGCCCACTCGGAAGGCGTGGGCTATAGCACACGAAAATATGGGAATCGGGCAGAATTCATGTTTTTTGGCCGAAAAATGTAAAACATGTAGGAACGATCATGGAGGGGCGGTGACTATGGTTCCTTAGGTCGTATTTGATGGCCCGAAAAAACTTTAAGGCGATCCCAGTCCGGGGGGCCCGTCCCACTCGGAAGGCGTGGACGCACACGAAAATATGGGAAACGGGCAGAATTCTAGTTTTTTGGCCGAAAAATGCAAAATATTAGGAACGATCATGGCGGGCCGGTGACTATGGTTCCATAGGTCATATTTTATGGACCAAAACAGTTTTAGGCGATCGAGGTCCGGGGGGGAAGAACCACTCGAAAGTAGCACACGGAAATATGGGAATCGGGCGCAATTCTAGTTTTTTGGCCGAAAAATGTAAAAAATGAGGAATGTTCATGGAGGGGTGGTGACTATGGTTCCTTAGGTCGTATTTGATGGCCCGATAAAATTTTAGGCGATCACAGTCCGGGGGACCCGGCCCACTCAGAAGGCATGGGCACACACGAAAATATGGTAATCGGGCGAAATTTTAATTTTTTAGCCGAAAAACGCAAAACCTGAGGAACGATTATGGAGGCGCGGTGACTATGGTTCCTATCATCATATTTGATGGCCCGAAAAGGTTTTAGGAGATTGGGGTTCGGGGGTCCCGGGTCTACCTGGAAGGCGTGGGATATAGCACACGAAAATATTGGAATCTGGCAGAATTCTAGTTTTTTGGCCGTAAAATGCAAAAAATGAGGAAAGGTCATGTATGGGCGGTGACTATGGTTCCTTGGGTCGTATCTGATGGCCCAGAAAAATTTTACGCGATCCGGCTCCGTGGGGTCCTACCCATTGGGAAGGCGTGAGCTATAGCACACGAAAATATAGGAATCGTGCGGAATTCTAATATTTTGGCCGAAAAATGCAAAAAATGAGGAATGATCATGGCGGGGCAATGACTATGGTTCCTTAGGTCGTATTTGATGGCCCAAAAAATTTTTAGGCGATCCGGGTACGGGGGTCCCGGGACCACATGGAAGGCGTGGGCTATAGCACACGAAAATATGGAAATCGGGTGAAATTCTAGTTTTTTGGCCGAAAAATGCCAAAAATGATGAACGATCATGGCGGGGAAGTGACTATGGTTTCTTAGGTCGTATTTGATGGCCCGAAGAAGTTTTAAGAGATCCAAGTCCGGGGGGCCCGGCCCAATCGGAAGGCGTGGGCGCACACGATAATATGGGAATCGGGTGGAATTCTAGTTTTGTGGCCGAAAAACGCAAAATATGAGGAACGATCAAGGCGGGGCAGTGACTATGGTTCCTTAGGTTGTATTTGATGGACCAGAATAATTTTAGGCGATCGGGGTCCGGAGGGCTCGAGACCACTCGGTAGGCGTGGGCTATAGCACACGAAAATAAGGGAATCGGGCCGAAAAAAGTAAACAATGAGGAACGATCATGGCGGGGTTGTGACGATGATTCCTTATGTCGTTTTTAATGGCCCAAAATATTTTTAGGAGTTCGAGGTTCGGGGGGTCCCGGGAACACTTGGAAGGCGTGGTTTATAGCACACAAAAATATGGAAATCGAGTAAAATCCTAGTTTTTTGGCCGTAAAATGCAAAACATGAGGAAAGGTCATGTCGGGGCGGTGAATATGGTTCCTTAGGACGTATTTGATGGCCCGAAAAAACTTTAGGAAATCCGGCTCCGTGGGGCCCTACCCATTAGGAAGGTGTGGGCTATAGCACAAGAAAATATGGGAATCGTGCGGAATTCATGTCTTTTGGCCGAAAAATGCCAAAAATGAGGAACCATCATGGCGGGGCGGTGTCTATGGTTCCTTATGTAGTATTTGATGGCCCAAAACAATTTTAGGAGATCGGGGTTCGGGGATCCCTGGACCACTTGGAAGGCGTGGGCTATAGCACTCGATAATATGGGAATCGGGCAGAATTCTAGTTTTTTGGCCGTAAAATGCAAAAAATGAGGAAAGGTCATGTCGGGCGGTGAATATGGTTCCTTAGGTAGTATTTGATGGCCCGAAATTTTTTTAGGAAATCCGGCTCCGTGGGGCCCTATCCATTGGGAAGGCGTGGGCTATAGCACACGAAAATATGGGAATCGCGCGGAATTCAAGTATTTTGGCCGAAAAACGAAACAAATGAGGAACGATCATGGCGGGGCAGTGACTATGGTTCCTTATGTCATATTTGATGGCCCAAAATGTTTTTAGAAGATCGGGGTTCAGGGGTCCCGGGACCACTTGGAAGGCGTGGGCTATAGCACACGAAAATATGGGAATCGGGTAGAATTCTACTTTTTTGGCCGTAAAATGCAAAAAATGAGGAAAGGTCATGTCAGGGCGGTGACTATGGTTCCTTAGGTCATATTTGATGGCCCGGAAAAAATTTAGGCAATCCGGCTCCTTAGGGCCCTACCCATTGGGAAGGCGTGGGCTATGCATACGAAAATATGGGAATCAGGCAGACTTTTAATGTTTGGGCAGAAAAATGCAAAAAATGAGGAATGATCAAGGCGGGGCGGTGACTATGGTTTCTTAGGTCGTATTTGATGGCCCAGAAAAATTTTAGGCTATCGGGGTCCGGGGGTCCCGGGATCACTTGGAAGGCATGGGCTATAGCACACGAAAATATTGGAATCGGGCGGAATTCTAAATTTGTGGCCGAAAAACGCAAAAAATGAGGAATGATCATGGCGGGGCGGTGAGCACACGAAAATATGAGAATCGGGCGAAATTCTAGTTTTTTGGCCGAAAAATGCAAAAAATGAGGAACGATCATGGCAATGCAGTGACTATGGTTTCTTAGGTCGTATTTGATGGCCCAAAAAAATTATAGACGATCCAATACCGTGGGGCTCGGCCCACTCGGACGGCGTGGGCTATAGCATACAAAAATATTGGAATCGGGCAGAATTCTAATATTTTGGCCCAAAAAGCAATAAATGATGAACGATCATGGCGAGGTGGTGACTATGGTTCCTAAGGTCGTATTTGATGGCCCAGAAAAAATTTAGGCGATCAGGGTTTGGGGATCGCGGGACCACTTGGAAGGCGTGGACTATAGCACACGAAAATATGGGAATCGGGCGGAATTCTAGTTTTTTGGCCGAAAAATGGAGAAAATGAGGAACGATCATGGCGGGGCGGTGACTATGGTTTCCTAGGTCATATTTGATGGCCCGAAAAAATTTTAGGCGATCCGAGTCCGGGGGGCCCTGCCCACTCGGAAGGTGTGGGCTATAGCACACGAAAATATGAGAATGGCGCGGAATTCTAGTGTTTTTGCCGAAAAACGTAAAACATGAGGAACGATCATGGCGGGGCAGTGACTATGGTTCCTTAGGTCATATTTGATGGCCCGAAAAGTTATTAGGAGATCCTAGTCCGGGGGGCCCGGCCCACTCGGAAGGCGTGGGCGCACACAAAAATATGGGAATCGGGCGGAATTCTAATTCTTTTTGCCGAAAAACGCACAAAATGAGTAACGATCATGGAGGGGCGGTGACTATGGTTCCTTAGTACGTATTTAATGAATCGGAAAATTTTTAGGCGATCGGGATTCGGGGGGCCCTGACCACTCGGAAGGCTTGGGCTATACCACATGAAAATATGGGAATCGGGCATAATTCAAGGTTTTTGGCCGAAAAATGCGAAACATGAGAAACGCTCATCGCGCCGGTGACTATGGTTCCTTAGGTCATATTGGATGGCCCGAAATGTTTTTAGGAGATCGGGGCTCGGGGGTCCCGGGACCACTAGGAAGGCGTGGGCTATAACACACGAAAATATGGAAATCGGGCGGAATTCTAGTTTTTTGGCCGTAAAATGCAAAAAGTGAGGAGCTATCATGGCGGGGCGGTGACTATGGTTCTTTAGGACGTATTTAATGGACCGGATAAATTTTAGGCGATCCGAGTCCGGGGGTCTCGGGACCACTTGGAAGGCATGGGCTATAGCACACGAAAATATGGGAATCAGGTGGAATTCTAGTTTTTTGGCCGAAAAATGCAAAACATGATGAACGATCATGGCAGGGAAGTGACTATGGTTTCTTTGGTCGTATTTTATGGCCCGAAACAATTTTAGGCGATCCAATTCCGGGGGGCTCGACCCACTCGGAAAGCGTGGGCTATAACATACAAAAATATGGGAATCAGGCAGAATTCTAATATTTTGGCCGAATAAAGCAATAAATGAGGAACGATCATGGCGGAGCGGTGACTATGGTTCCTTAGGTCATATTTGATGGCCCAGAAAATTTTTAGGCGATCGGGGTTCGGGGATCCTGGGACCACTTGGAAGGCGTGGGCTATAGCACACGAAAATATGGGAATCAGGCGGAATTCTAGTTTCTTGGGCGAAAACTGCAGAAAATGAGGAATGATTATGGAGGGGCGGTGACTATGGTTCCCTAGGTCTTATGTGACGGCCCAAAAAGGTTTTAGGCGATCCGAGTCAGGGGGGCCCTGCCCACTCCGAAGGCGTGGGCTATAGCACACGAAAATATGGAAATCGGGCGGAATTCTAATTATTTTGCCGAAAAACGTAAAACATGAGGAACGATCATTGTGGGGCAGTGAATATGGTTCCTTAGGTCATATTTGGTGGCCAAACAAATTTTAGGATATCCCAGTCCGGGGGGCCCGACCCACTCAGAAGGCATGGGCGCACACGAAAATATGGGAATCGGGCGGAATTCTAATTTTTTGGCCGCAAAATGCAAAAAATGAGAAACGATCATGGAGGGGCGGTTACTATGGTTCCTTAGGTCGTATTTGATGAATCGGAAATATTTAAGGGGATCGGGGTCTGGGGGGCCGTGACCACTCGTAAGGCGTGGGCTATAGCACACAAAAATATGGGAATCGGGCAGAATTCAAGGTTTTTGGCCGAAAAACAAAAAGAATGAGAAACGCTCATGGAGGGGTGGTAACTATGGTTCCTTAGGTTGTATTTGATGGCCCGAAAACTTTTTAGGAGATCGGGGCTCGGGGGTCTTGGGACCACTTGGATGTCGTAGCACACGAAAATATGGGAATCGGGCGGAATTCTAGTTTTTTGGCCGTAAAATGCAATAAGTGAGGAACGATAATGGCGGGGCGGTGACTATGGTTCCTTAGGTCATATATGATGGCCCAAAAACTTTTAGGCGATTCACGTTCGGGGGTCCCGGGACCACTTGGAAGGAGTGGGCTATAGCACACGAAAATATGGGAATCGGGCACAATTCTAGTTTTTTGGCTGAAAAATGCAGAAAATGAGGAACGATCATGGCGGGGCGGTGACTATGGTTCCCTAGGTCGTATTTGATGTCCCGAAAAAATTTTAGGCAATCCGAGTCAGGGGGCCCTGCCCACTCGGAAGGCGTGGGCTATAGCACACGAAAATATGGAAATCGGGCGGAATTCTAGTTTTTTTGCCCAAAAATGTAAAACATGAGGAACGATCATGGCGGGGTAGTGACTATGGTTCCTTAGGTCATATTTGATGGCCCAAAAAGTTTTTACGAGATCCCAGTCCGGGGGGCCCGGCCCACTCGAAAGGCGTGGGCGCACACGAAAATATGGGAATCTGCAGAATTCTAATTTGTTTGCCAAAAAATGAGTAACAATCATGGACGGGCGGTGACTATGGTTCCTTAGGTCGTATTTGATGAACCGGAAAAATTTTTGGTTATCGGGGTCCGGGGGGCCATGACCACTCGGAAGGCATGGGCTATTGCACACGAAAATATGGGAATCGGGCAAAATTCTAGTCTTTTTCTCGAACAATGCAAAAACGAAGAAACGATCATGGCGGGGCGGTGACTATGGTTCCCTAAGTGGTATTTGATGGCCCGAAAATATTTTAGGCGATCCGAGTCAGGGGCTGGCCCACTCGGAAGGCGCAGGCTAAAGCACCCGAAAATATAAGAATCGGGCTGAATTCTAGTTTTTTATCTGAAACAAGTAAAACATGAGGAATGATCATGGCGGGGCGGCGACAAGGGTTCCTTAGGTCGTATTTGATGGCCCAAAATATTTTAGGAGATACGAGTCTGGGGGTCCCGGGACCACTTGGAAGGCGTGGGCGCACACAAAAATATGGGATTCGGGTGGAATTCTAATTTTTTTGGCTATGGTTCCTTAGGTCGTATTTGATGGCCCGAAAAACTTTTAGGTGATCCGAGTCCAGGGGCCCGGCCCACTAGGAAGGCGTGGGCTATAGCACACGCAAATATGGGAATCAGGCGGAATTTTAGTTTTATGGCCGAAAAATGGAAAATATGATGAACGATCATGACGGGGTAGTGACTATGGTTCCTTAGGTCGTATTTGATGGCCCAGAAAATTTTTAGGTGATCCGGCTCCAGGGGGCCCTACCCACTGGGAAGGCGTGGGCTAAAGCACACGAAAATATGGGTATCAGTCGAAATTCTAGTTCTTTTTGCCGAAGAATGCAAAAAATGAGGAATGCTCATGGCGGGGCGGTGAGTATGGTTCTATAGGTTTTATTTTATGACCCGAAGAAATTTAGGCGATCGGGGTCCGGGGGTCCCGGGACCACTTGGAAGGCGTGGGCTATAGCATATGAAAATATGAGAATCGGGCGAAATTCTAGTAGTTTGGCCGCAAAATGAAAAAACTGAGGAATGATCATGGCGGGGCGGTGACTATGGATCCCTAGGTTGTATTTGATGGCTTGAAAAAATTTTAGGCAATCCAAGTCAAGGGGCCCGGCACACTCGGAAGGAGTGGACTATTGCACACAAAAATATGGGAATCGGGCGGAATTCTAGTTTTTTGGCCAAAAAACTTAAACAATGAGGAACGATCACGGCAGGGCTGTGACTATGGTTCCTTAGGTCGTATTTGATGGCTCGAAAAACTTTTAGGAGATCTGAGTCCAGGGGGCCCGACCCACTCGGAAGGCGTGGGCTATAGCACACGAAAATATGGGAATCATGGAGAATTCTAGTGTTTTGGCCGAAAAATGGAAATAATGATGAACAATCACGACGGGGCAGTGACTATGGTTCCTTAGGTCGTATTAGATGGCCCAAAAAAAATTTTAGGCGATCCGTCTCCGGGGGGCCCTACCCACTAGGAAGGCGTGGGCTATAGCACATGAAAATATAGGAATCAGGCGAAATTCTAGTTGTTTGGCAGAAAAACGCAAAGAAATGAAGAACGGTCATGGCGGGGCAGAGACTATGGTTCCTTAGGTCTTATTGGATGGACTGGAAAAATATATTAGGCGATCGGTGTCCGGGGAGCCCGGGACCACTCGGATGGCGTGGGCTATAGCGCACGAAAATATGGGAATCGCGCGGAATTCAAGTTTTTTGGCTGAAAAACGCAAACAAATGAGGAACGTTCATGGCGGAGCGGTGACTATAGTTCCTTAGGTGGTATTTGATGCCCCAGAAAAACTTCAGGAGATTAGGGTTCGTGGGTCCCGGGACCACTTACAAGGCGTAGGCTATAGCGCATGAAAATATGGGAATCAGGCGGAATTCTTGTATTTTGGCCGAAAAATGCAAAAAATGAGGAATTTTCATGGCGGGGCAGTGAAAATAGTTCCTTAGGTCGTATTGGATGTCCCAGAAAATATTTAGGAGATTGGGGTTCAAGGGTCCCGGGACCACTTGGAAGGCGTGGGCTATAGTACACGAAAATATGGGAATCGGGCAGAATTCAAGTTTATTGGTCGTAAAATGCAAACAATGAGGAAAGGTCATGTCAGGATGGTGCCAATGGTTCCTTAGGTCATATTTGATGGCACGAAAAAGTTAGGCAATCCGGCTCCGTGGGGCCCTACCCATTGGGAAGGTGTAGGTTATAGCACACGAAAATATGGGAATCGGGCGGAATTATAATTCTTTGGCAGAAAATCGCAAAACATGAGGAATAATCAAGGCGGGGCGGTGACTATGGTTCCTTTGGTCGTATTGGATGGCCCAGAAATATTATAAGAAATCGGGGTCCGATGGTCCTTGGAAGGCGTGGGCTATAGCACAAGAAAATATGGGAATCAGGCGGAATTCTAGTTTTTGGGCCGCTAACTGCAACAAATGAGGAACGATCATGGCAGGGTGGTAACTATGGTTCCTTAGGTCGTATTTGATGGCCCGAAAAAGATTTAGGCGATCCAAGTCAGGGGGCCCGGCCCATTCGGAAGGCGTGGGCTATTACACACGAAAATATGGGAATAGGGCGAAATTCTTGTGTTTTGGCCGAAAAACGCAGAAAAAATGAGGAACGATCATGGCAGGGCGGTGACTATTTTTCCTTAGGTCGTATTTGATGGCTTCAAAAAATTGTAGGCGATCCCAGTCCAGGGGGCCTGGCCCACTCAGAAGGCCTGGGCGCACACGAAAATATGGGAATCAGACGGAATTCTAGTTTCTTAGCCGATAAATGCAAAATATGAGGAAAGATCATGGCAGGGCGGTGACTATGGTTCCCTAGGTCATATTTGATGGCCCAAAAATTGTTTAGGCGATCTGAGTCAGGGGGCCCGGCCCACTCGGAAGGCGTGGGCATAGCACACGACAATATGAGAATCGGACGGAATTCTAGTTTTTTGGCCGAAAAACGAAGATACAATGAGGAACGATCATGGCAGGGCGGTGACTATGGTTCCTTAGGTTATATTTTATGGCCCGAAAAAACTTAAGGCGATCCAAGTCCGGGGTGGACCGGCCCACCCGGAAGGCGTGGGCTATAGCACATGAAAATATGGAAATCGGGCAGAATTCTAGTTTTTTGGTCGTAAAATGCAAAAGTTGAGGGGAGGTCATGTCAAGACGGTGACTATGGTTCCTTAGGTCATGTTTGATGGCCCGCAAAATTTTTAGGAAATCTGGCTTCATGGGGCCCTACCCATTGGGAAGGCGTGGGCTATAGCACACGAAAATATGGGAATCGGGCGGAAAACTAATTTTTTGCAGAAAAACGCAAAAAATGAGGAATGATCATGGCGGGGCGGTGACTATGCTTTCTTAGGTCGTATTTGATGGCCCATAAAAATTTTAGGCGATCGGGGTCCGGGGATCCAGGGACCACTTGGAAGGCGTTGTGCTAGCACACGAAAATATGGAAATCGGGCAAGATTCTAGTTTTTTGGCCGAAAAATGCAGAAAATGAGGAACGAGCATGGCGGGGCGATGACTATGGTTCCCTAGGTCGTATTTGATGGCCCGAAAAAATTTTAGGCGATCCGAGTCAAGGGGGCGGCCCACTCGGAAGGCGTGGACTATAGCACACGGAAATATGGGAATCGGGCGAAATTCGAGTATTTTGGCCGAAAAACATAAAACATGAGGAACGGTCATGGCAGGGCAGTGACTATGGTTCCTTAGGTCGTATTCGATGCCCTGAAAAGTTTTTAGGCGATCCCAGTGTGGGGGGCCCGGCGGGCGCACACGAAAATATGGGAATCGGGCGTAATTCTTGGTTTTTGGCCGAAAAACGCAAAATATAAGGAACGATCATGGCGGGGCGGTGCCTATGGTTCCCTAGGTTGTATTGGATGGACCGGAAAAATTTTAGGCGATCGGGGTCCGGGGGCCCGGGACCACTCGGAAGGCGTGGGCTATATAACACACGAAAATATGGGAATCGGGCGCAATTTTAGTGTTTTGGCCGAAAAACGTAAAAAATGATGAACGGTCATGGCGGGGCGGTGACTATGATTCCTTATGTCATATTTGATAGCCCAAAAAATTTTTAGGAGATCGGGGTTCGGGCGTCCCGGGACCACTTGGAAGGCGTGGGCTATAGTACTCGAAAATGTGGAAATCGGGCAAAATTTTATTTTTTTGGCCGTAAAATGCCAAAACTGAGGAAAGGTCATATCGGGGCGGTGACTATGGTTCCTGAGGTCATATGTGATGGCCCAAAACAATTTTAGGAAATCCGGCTCCGTGGGGCCCTACCCATTGGGAAGGCGTTGGCTATAGCACACGAAAATATGGGAATCGGGCGGAATACTAATCTTTTGGCCAAAAAATGCAAACACTGAGGAATGACCATGGCGGGGCGGTGACTATGGTTTCTTAGGTCGTATTTGATGGTCCAGAAAAGTTTTAGGCGATCGGGGTCCGGGGGTCCCGGGACCAATTGGAAGGCGTGGGCTAGCACACGAATATATGGGAATTGGGCGGAATTCTAGTTTTTTGGGCGAAAAATGCAAAAAATGAGGAACGATCATGGAGGGGCGGTGACTATGGCTCCCTAGGTCGTATTTGATGGACCGAAAATTTTTTATTCTATCCGAGTCAGGGCCGGCCCACTCGGAAGGCGTGGGCTATAGCACACGAAAATATGGGAATCGGGCGAAATGCTAGTTTTTTGGCCGAAAAACGAAATACATGAGGAACGATCATGGCGGGGCAGTGACTATGGTTCCTTAGGTCATATGTGATGGCCCGGAAAAATTTTAGGCGATCCGGCTCCGGGGGGCCCTACCCATTGGGAAGGCGTGGGCTTATACACACAAAAATATTGGAATCAGGCGAAATTCGAGTTTTTTGGCCGAAAAATGCAAAAAATGAGGAACGATCATGGCGGGGCGGTGACTATGGTTCCTTAGGTCGTATTTGATGGACCGGAAAAATTTTAGGTGATTGGGGTCCGGGGGGCTCGGGACCACTCGGAAGGCATGGGCACACGAAAATATGGAAATCGGGCGCAATTCTAGTTTTTTGGCCAAAAACGTAAAAAATGAGGAACGATCATGGCTGTGCGGTGAATATAGTTTTTTAGNCGAAATACATGAGGAACGATCATGGCGGGGCAGTGACTATGGTTCCTTAGGTCATATGTGATGGCCCGGAAAAATTTTAGGCGATCCGGCTCCGGGGGGCCCTACCCATTGGGAAGGCGTG
>AWOL01S0178672.1:0-17458 GCA_000715115.1 Nicotiana otophora
GTCGTCTTCACACAGTTCTGACTATGGTCAAAATCCTAAGACTTAAGCTTCCGTTTTAGGGACAAAGTATCCCAAATCACTCCGAATCATCCAATAATTGAATTCAACCACGCACACAAGTCAATATACATAATATGAAGCTGCTCAGGGCCCTATACCGCCGGACGAGACTTTAATTCTCAAAATGACCGACCGGGTTGTTACAACTATATTATTGACAATGTAGCAAATACTACTGCCGAGACAACACATGAGAACAAGGAGTCAAAAGGAAAGGAGAAATCAAACAACAATGGTGCTACTGAGAAACAATTGTCAAAAGTATTGCAAACTAGTAACAATTTTGCATTACTGGAGGAGGGTGAGATTGATGTAGACAAACAAATAAAGAAAGAAGTTGTAGAGAAAGTATTACATAAGGAGAAGATTGAGGGAAGGGAGGCAGCAGATGCAACTCCTAATGCAACTGGGAATGCTACTGAAAAATTGACTCCTAAGAAGGCTGGGATTCAAATTGCGAATAAAGAAGTTCCTAATCCTAGCAAGGAATGGATTGATGAGGCAAATAAAAAGGAAACAATAATTGAATGGGTTCATAGGAGATTTGGAACTAGTAAGGAGGAGCTGAGGGAACTTAATATCACGACTAATCATTCCTCGCTGGACATTCCATCGCAAACACATGATGATTCCATGGACAATATTATAAACAATGAAGTACATTCTAATAGAGCTTTATGGAGTGATGAGGTTGAGATGTTGGAGGAAATTACAAATACAAAATATAGTCCCAGGAGCAAGGAAGAAAGAAGTAACAAGGATGAGAAAAAGGCAGATTATATAAGCCCTAATGCTACAGTAAACCCTAAGGGTTCACAAACTATGGTTGCAGCTGTAGAAGGGGATACTAAACAATCAACTACTTTATCATTTGGGGCAAATAAAGGATCATATGAAGAGGCTATTTATATGAGTGGATCAATAGAGGAGGCTTCAAAAACTACACTGGCCAATGGAACAGTAACTACTGAGTTGCATGCTACAATGAACCCTAATTTTGGTGATGTTTACAATCTTCAGTTCAAGGCGATACAAGAGGCAATGAGAACTAGGGAATTGGGTACTGGGGGGTTTGAGGAAGCCACAAGAAAAGCTCAAGATCAAACTGAACTTGCTGTTAAGGCAGGTACACCTGAAACTGGTCAAAGTAATAATGCCATTCAACTTATTGCTCCTACAGTTGATGATCTCGAAATTTTAGCTGGGAAAACTTTTAGTGTTAGCAGTGGCATATTGGCTAAGGGCATTCTCATTAACAATAAAGGTCAAAGGGAGCTGGGAATGGCAGCTAAAACCATGAATCAAATCCTTTGGCTATTCAAGTGGTAGGTGAAGACATGGGTGAACAAGAAGACTTAGGTGAGGATATTGAAGATGAATCAACGGCTGCCAATATTCAGCAGGTATCTAGGAATGGAGATATTTCACCAAGGAGTCTTGACACTAAAAAATCAACTGGGAAACTTGCAAGGAAACAAAAGGAAAAGTCAGTACCTGTAAGGTTACAAATAAAGAGAAGTGGGATCTCTATAACCGAATAATCATATGGATAATGCCCTAATTTGGAATGTGAGATCGATTAACACACAAAAAGCTTTCACTAGGTTACTTAACCTTCACAGAAAGTACAACTTTTATTTGATTGGGTTGATGGAACCTTGGCAAGATATTAACAAGCTGGAGGAGTATAGAAGAAAGCTAGGGATTCATGATGCCTATGCAAATATAAATGGCAAGATATGGGCGTTTATTGATGAAGATATTGATGTGGAGATTCTCATTGACGTGGAACAACAAATGACTTTAAAGTTGTTTCATAGAAATCTTAGAAAGAAATTGATAGTGACACTTGTATATGCCAAATGTGATGCTGTGGAGAGAATTGAACTATGGGATTCTATGTACTACCTTGCATCCGACATGGAGTCACCTTGGCTAGTTGGGGGTGATTTCAATATTATTTTGTCTGAAGAGGAGAAATATGGTGGCCTTCCTGTTTATCTTAGGGAAGTAGCAAATTTTGCACATTGTATAGACACTTGTGCACTATATGATCTTGGATGCAAAGGGAGCCTATACACTTGGTGGAATGGGAGATCGGATGTGGACTGCATATTCAAAAGACTTGACATATACTTGGCTAATCAACAATTTCAAGATATGTTTCCAGCTTTGGAGGTTGAATACTTGATCAAGTACGGTTCTGACCATGCTTCACTAGTATTATATTGTAATGCTGACATTGTCCAAGTTAAGAAGCCATTCAAGCTACTTAATTTTTGGAAAAAACATGATACTTTCCTGAGAGTTGTCAAGGGGCATTGGCACACTGATAGTATGGGCAATCCTTTCATAGTGTTTCAAAACAAAATAAAGAATGTGAAGAAGGTATTGTCAGCTTGGAGCAAAGAGACATTTGGGGACATATTAAACAGATTGTAGCTATGGAAGATGTTATAAAGGTGCATGAAATTGAGTTTGAGCTTCATCCAACAGCTCAAAATAGAGCCAAACTACATAAGGTGGAGGAAGATCTAACTAGATATTATCATCTAGAAGAAGAATTCTGGAGGCAAAAGGCTGGTTTGCAGTGGTTCAAGGATGGTGACAGAAATACCAAATTCTTCCATGCTCATGTTAGAGGAAAAGGAAGAAGCTGCAGGTATCTAGAATATTAGACAACAATTACAACTGGATTGATTCACAAGAGGAGATGGCAAAGGAAGCTGTTGAGTTCTTTCAAGCTCAATTCACTGAGGAGAAGATACCAACAAACTTTGAAATAACAGTCATGTACCAAAGATGATCTCTGAGGAGAAAAATGATAGATTATGGAAAGAACCAATAATGGAAGAGGTCAAGGCTGCAGTATTTGGGCTAAATGGGGACAACGCAAGTGGTCCAGATGGATTCACTGGGCAGTTTTACCAAACTGCATGGGAGATCACTAGTGAAGATGGGTAGAACATGGTAAGGGCTTTCTTTTGTGGTGCTGAGCTTCCAAAATTTATCACACACACAAACCTTGTACTGCTGCCTAAGAAGAAGAATGTACCAACCTTCTCAGACATGAGGCCAATTAGTTTGAGTAATTTCTCAAACAAGATCATATCAAGGATGATTCATGAAAGGTTAGTTGATCTATTGCCTACTCTTATATCTCCTATTCAAGCTGGCTTTGTAAAGGGCAAAAGTATAGTGGAGAACATTCTCTTAACTCAAGAGATAGTGACTAATATAAGGATGAGAGGCAAACCATCCAATGTGGTGATCAAATTGGATATTGCCAAGGCCTATAATAGGGTCTCATGGTTGTTCTTGGCTAAAGTATTAAGGCATATGGGATTTGGTGAGGTGTTTATTGACATGATATTCAGATTAGTGTCAAATAAGTGGTATTCATTATTGCTAAATGGACATGCAAATGGCTTCCTTAAATCATCAAGGGGTGTAAAGCAAGGGGATCCTGTATCTCCCATATTGTCTATACTGACTGCAGAAGTACTTGGTAGAGCTTTGGACGTATTGTTTGACAATCCCAACTTTATAGGATTTGGAATTCCAAAATGGAGTCAGAATATCAATTATGTCTCTTATGCTGATGATACAATCATTTTTAGTTCTTCACATTATGGGGCAATCCAGTTGATTACGAATGTATTAGAGAAGTATGAAGCAGCCTCATGTCAGAAGGTTAACAAGGAGAATCAACATTCTATATGCATGAAAAGGCTCCTTCAGATAAAGTCAATACTGTGTTCCTCATCAGTGAAGTTCAGAGGCAGTCCTTCCCTTTCACTTACTTGGGCTGTCCAATATCCTATAGTAGAAGGCAGAAGTGGTTCTATAAGGATATAATTTTCAAAGTGCAACAAAGACTACAATCCTGGAAGGGCAAATTATTATCCATAGGGGGAAGAGCACTGTTGATCTCACAACAACAACAACAACAATAATAATAAAAATAAAAATAACCCAGTAAAATCCCACTAGTGGGATCTGGGGAGGGTAATGTGTACGCAGACCTTTTTCCAATCTCGAGGGAGTAGAGAGGTTGTTTTCGAAAGACCCTCTGCTCAAGAAGACAAAAACAGACAATATCAGTATCACCAATAGAAACCACAGAAAATAACATCATGGAAATGAGAAAGTAGATGCAAAGCAAACGCGATAGACAATACATAGACTCGGTACTATCGTAAACGAATGAGTAGTGAGACACAATATTGCCACTAGCTGATATCGACAAAAACCTACCAGACTAGCCTCACAAAGGTACGAAATAAGGGAGAGTCAACTACCTCCTAACCAATAACCCTAATACTCGACCTCCACAACTTCCTATCAAGAGCCATATCCTTGGAAATCTGAAGCCTCGCCATGTCCTGCCTGATCATCTCTCCCCAATACTTCTTAGGTCATCCTCTAACTCTTCTCGTGTCCTCCAAAGCCAGTCGCTCACACCTCCTTACCGGAGCATCTGGGCTTCTCCTTTGTACGTGTCTGAACCATCTAAGCCTCGCTTCCCGCATCGTGTCACCAATGGGAGCCACACCCACCTTCTCCCGAATATCTTCATTCCTAATCTTATCCATCCTAGTGTGACCGCACATCCACCTCAACATCCTTATTTCTGCTACTTTCATCTTCTGGATATGTGAGTTCAACTGCATATGTAATTGCTGAGCTACATAGAATGTTTGCTAGGTTCTACTGTAGTAACTCAGGAAATGCTAGAGGAAAACATTGGGCTTCGTGGGAGTCTTTATGTCTTCCTAAAGATGAGGGAGGTACTGGATCTAGATCCCTTCATGATGTTTCTAAAGCCCAATTTGTAAAGCTATGGTGGAACTACAGAACAAAAGATACATTATGGGCTACATTCATGAGAAATAAGTACTGTAAGAAGATAAATAAATTATTGGTTCCTAGGAAAGCTGGATCACATGTTTGGAAGAAAATACTTCAAATGAGGGATCAAATAGAGCATCAGATTTGGTGGCAATTAAAAACTGGCAATTCTTACTTCTGGTATGACAACTGGACTGGACTTGGACCTTTTTATCATGCTTCAGGTCTAGATAATTGGTCTGATGAATCCATAGTACATTTGGATGAAGTTGTGGAGAATGTGGCATGGAATGAGAATCAGTTGAGAGATTTAGTATCAGATGAGTTAGAAAATCATATTATTAAAACCATTACACCACCTTCAGCTCACAATCAGAATGACAAGCCATGGTGGAAACTGGAAACCAAAGGTAAGTTCTCAGGAAAGTAAGCTTGGCAGTACATAAGGAAAAGAAGATAAGAAAGCAAATTGTACAAGTTTATGTGGGTCAAGGGATTGCCATTTAAAGTCAGCTTGTTCATGTAGAGGCTATGGAAAGCAAGGCTACCTTTGGATGATTACTTTTTAAGGTTGGGATACTTCAGAACCTCAAGATGCTGGTGTTGTAGACATCCTAAGGAAGAAGCATTGCCACATGTGTTCCTAAAATCTCTAGGAGCTAAGTTCATCTGGAAATACTTTAGTGCTCCAGCACGGATTAATATAGAAGGTAAACAGCTTGTACAAGTTGTCAATGAATGGTAGAGAAGACCAGTGAATGCCAGTTTGAAGCCATCAGGCCGTGCCTAGTTTGATTGTATGGCACTTGTGAAAAAGAAGGAACTCGGGATTGCGAGGGAAAAGTGTGTCCACCAATAGGTTGATTTTTCAACTCTCAATCTCCATTCAAATGTTGTTAAAGATAAGAAGGCCAAACCTCACAGGAGTTACAGCTAACTGGCCAGATTTACATGATAAACTATTACACCACATTCCTAAATTGAAGTATATTAGAGTGTTGTGGCACTTGCCTTAGGTGGGATGGATAAAATGTATTACAGATGGGGCATGTAGAGGGGACAATGGGGGAGATTCATATGGTTTTTGTATAAGATATGGTATTGGTGATCTCTTATATGCACAAGCAGATTCAATTGAGGATGCTACAAATAATATAGTTGAAGCACAGACAATTCTGGAGGCTTTAAGGTACATGATCCAATTACAGTTTCCTCCATGTGTAATTGAAACTGATTCATTGCTAATGAAGAAGGTGCTGGAGGAGGTTTGGGAGCCACCTTGGAGCATAGTCCAACATGTGGAGGAGATTAAGGCCTTAATGACTAGGGGTTTGTTCTAGGTTGAGCATGTACTACGTGAAGGTAATAAGCTAGCTGATCATTTAGCTAACTTAACATTGGAGCAACATGCTATGATACAGGTCCACTCTTTTGAGTAGATGGTCATACACGGAAGGAAAATTTTAAACAGTGACAAGCTTCAGATACCCTATATTAGGGTAAGAACAACCAAGCCAAACTCTAAATGATGAAGTACTGGAAGAACATGAGAATGATAAGGAGGATTTCTGTTAGGACTGGAAGTTTTGACAAAGGGGAACTAACAGGAGGAGGAGATTACATGATACTTCCTACTCGAATCCATATGGAGGAGAGTAAGAAGATGTATTATACTAACATAGTTTGCTTTTTTGCAGGTACAATGTTTGGAGCTGAAGTTTATGTTATGGCCAAAGTGTTTTAGGTGGTATTAGCATATTCGATGCTCATTCACAGAAGGTGCAACCACTACGTTTACCAGTTCAAAAAGATAGAAAATAAGCAATCAAGGAAGCCTCTCACAAATATACCACACTGGAATTGTAATATGTGCTAGGTTGGAACTATCGGGGAGCAACACACTAAGAGGCTTGAATGCCCTAACATTGTCTACTCCCTGGAGGCTCTACAAAAATGGTACAACAAGGTTCATGAAAGAACATTGAGTGCTGGAACACGCAGGAGGCTCATACTACCCCAGAAGTGTCTATTTGGGACATGGGAATTTGATTCATTTTGCGACTTGTTTGGACATCATCTGGAGGACCTCCCAGGTATATTCTACAAGTGCTATGCTAGTTGAAGGTAGGCCCAAGAGGATCCTAATTCTAAACACTAAGAACAATCACTCATCGATCACTCAAAGTCACAAGAAGAGTAGGATGTCAAGAAGTTGGACAAGGCTCATATGCATATCTGCGGGCGTCCCAGCACATATGCTAACTCTACAAAGTGGGAATTCTACTCCCATGAGTAATGTGAAGCAGCTAATCACTTTGGATTTGCAGCAATCAAGTTCCTTCTCATGTATGCAATATTCAAACATATGGGGCAATCTTGGGATGATCAGTCCTAAGCCAAGCACTTGGCTAAGTTTGATTATATATATGCAAGTTGGATTAGCTCATTATGTATTACTAAGGCTGAATGTACTGTTCAGCTTTGGCAATAGGATTGATGTAATGTCATGCTTTAGCTTTTTTCATTTTGTAAGACTACCAGACAACTTTTTTGTATTTTGTTCTTATTATTAATAAAAACTACCACTAAGCACACAACTTAGTGGTATATTTGCTAAAGAAAAAAAAGATTGATAGGTTTGACCAAGAGTTACTGGGGAATTGGTCATCGCATTCGCGACTATTATGTCACGTTCGCGAAGAAGGGTTCAGCAGCTAGGCATTTTTTTTTCTTCGCGAATGCGTGGTTGTTTCCGCGATCGCGATGTGCATACCTAGGAAGGCCTATTTAATACTTGATTTTGACGGTTTTGGTTATTTTATCATATTTTGAGTTAGAGGGCTCAATTTTGGGAGATTTTGGAGGGGATTTTCACGATTTGGATTTGAGTAAGTATGTTTTACTCATGTTGTTTCTACTGT
Source organism: Nicotiana otophora (assembly GCA_000715115.1). Lineage (NCBI taxonomy): Eukaryota > Viridiplantae > Streptophyta > Magnoliopsida > Solanales > Solanaceae > Nicotiana > Nicotiana otophora. The sequence goes on from AWOL01S0178672.1 coordinate 7,833, forward strand.
TTCAGGTGATTATAACAACCTACTACATTTGCTTGAAGTTGTTTGTATGTTAGTTGCATTATTTGAGCAAAATACTACAAGAGGAGACTTGAAATAGTTTGAAATGTTATTGTTGTTAATGGATTCTTTGGAAAGATTGTCTCCATGAACTTTAAATGGTTGGAAACCTTGGATTATGACTTTCTTATGATGTTGTTATTATAAATGTATTGTCTACATGTCAAACTTGATGTTGGTACTGTGAATATGAAGAGAAAGGACAATATAACAATGGAAAGTTGTACTTGTGTTTGTTTGAGGGTGAATTTGGATATGAATAGGAGGTTAGAAGTCATCCCATTGCACTTAATATCATGTTGGATATGTTGTTAAGTTAATGAATGAATTAATTTGGGGTTAAAGGGTTTAAAAGGGATTCAATCTGAGCTTATCGTTCGTCGTGTTGAATAGTAGTTTCGTTGGTGATGTTTATGCACTTGTTGTTATGCAGCTTGATTTGTGTTGTGGTGTTGAAAGTATATAGGTGAAGGTTGAATGGGCTCTTATTGGTTTTTGTACTTGGGAAAGCAAGGAAAACGGGGGAGATGCCACCCGTTTTAATATAAAATAAGCTTGTCGTTCACTGTACGATAGTTGGATCTTTCGTAGCTTAACATAGTATTATTATCGTTACTGTAGATTAAAGTGTGGTGAGATGAGTTCAGCATGGTTATTAGACAGAGTGTGATAAGATATGCTAAGGCTAATGATAACGAGATATAATGAGAAGTTCATATTCCTGAATTTATGTACATTATCCTAGTCTCATGAGTTATCATATTCTCCCTTATCGGGACTTTATATCTAGTTAAGTATTGTCTTCTTCCAGTCAAGAGAGTAGAGGGTCTCTATCTCTCTCTCTCTCTCTCTCTCTCTATATATATATATATATATATATATATATACACACACACACACACACACACATAGTATTACAATATTTTCACCACAATCGAGCTATAATTGGTGGAAAGGCCCCTATTTGGAAGCCTCTGATTAGACGGTAAGTTATATACCGAGCCTACTGTGACCGAGCACTTATGAGCAAGCCCAAAATGGCTGATACATAGAGCAGTTGCACGTACCGAGTCTTATAGGACCAGACAACTATTTTACATACTATATTGATAGAGTTGAGTCAGTATCACCATGTAAGCATATCTTCATATTATCTTTGACTCCCAATTACTTTCAGTTATTATATTAACAGTTCAGTTTCAGCTTTCAGTTATTCTGTTGCTTTACATACTCAGTACATTATTTCGTACCGACGTCCCTTTTGCTGGGGATGGTGCATTTGATGCCTGCAGGTCTTGCTAGACAGCTGGATAGACCTTCCTAGTAGACAAAGTCAAACATCAACTTGGTTGGTAAGCTCCACTTCCTCGGAGTTACCAGGTCTAGACCTCTGAGTCCATTTTATATATACAGTTTGATGGGTAGGTCGAGGCCTTGTCCCGACCATGATACAATTTAATTATCTCTAGAGTCTTGTAGACGAGTCATGTATATTTTATATAGTAGTAGATGTTCATGGTGGCCTCGTCATCCTACACAGTTATATATATGAGCTTTTGGGTCTGTTTACCCCTCAGATGAGAGGGGCGTTATTTTCAGATAATTTATAATATGGCCCTCTCTGTCTTGATTGGTATTGTTAGCTTAAAGGTATGCCTCGTCGGCCTAAGTAGAGGGTTACCCATCCAAGTTTCATAGTTACATAGTGGTATGTTCGAGCCGAGTATGGCACTGGGTGCTGGCCATGCCTCCTAAGGTTTGGGGCGTGACAACTTTCCAATACTACCACCTACCTTCTTTGTCAAGGAATCTTTGTTTTCATTAGCTTTAGTTGTGGGAAAGCCATTACATGTTGATATTGCTACACAAAACAAGACTAGACCTAGTTATGCCCGTGTGAAAATGGAGGTTGATTTGCTTGCAGAATTGCCTAAGAGAGTACAAATTCAAGTGCTTAATAAAGCTACTGGAGAGGTAAGATCCAAATGGGTGAAGATCCAATATGACTACATGCCTAAGCACTGTAAGGAGTGCAAGCCGTAGGGTCATTGTGAAGAAGAATGTAGGATCTTGCATCCTGAATTAGTTCCAGAAGTTCCAAATGAGGAAAGTGCAATCAGTGATAAAAGACAAGAGAAGCTGAACAATATTGATCCACCTCTTAAGATTCTAACTAGTGACAAAGTAGTTGGCTATCCTAATGGGAAGTGGACACAAGTGAGAGACAATCGTAGAAAGAACAATAATGAGGCTTCACAAGAGGATAAAACTGGTGAAGTAGTGGAGGAGGTCGAGCAAAGTTCAAAGAAGAATAATGAGGTAAAGGGTAAAGTGTCAGTAGGGAATAAAGCTAATAAGGTGGAACATCATGCTAAGGCCCCAGTACAAACAAGCAATAAATTTACTTTGCTAGAAGAAGGTGAAATTAAACAAGTAAAACAAATCAAGAAGGAGGCAGTTCTGAATGTGATACACAAGGAAAATGCTGATGCAAACAAGGAAAGAAATACAAATCCATCACCTAGTAGGGAAACTACAAAAACGAGTAGAATTCATAATGCGACTAAGGAGAAAACACATATTCCCATTGCAACTGGGATTGGGGAGGACAATAAAAATGAGTCCACTATAGACTGGGCGCATAGTAGATTTGGCACGAGCAAAGAAGAGCTGAGGGAGCTCAATGTCATAGTTAATCACTCTTGTCAAGAAATTCCTTCTCAAACTCTTGAAGAATCTGAATATAATGTTGCAAAAAATGATGTTAATTATAGCAGTGCTTTATGGAGTGATGAGGTAGAGGCTATAGAGATTGAAGTAGATGACAATACCAGGCCCAAGAGAATGAAGAAGATAAACAAACATTATTACCTATGCAGATCTCTACAGTAAACCCTAATCAACTTCAAACTAGGGTTGATGATGAGGTGAGAATTACAATTAGTTTAAGGAAGTTGGGGACATCAATAAATCCACATTTACATACTAAGCAAGGTCCAAGTAGTGCAGCACCTCGACAATCCACAGATTTGAAGGAATCCAATGGAACAGTAAACCCTAGCATTCCTGCTAGGTTCATTATGTAGCTGGGGATAATGCAGTGGGTGCAGGTGATGTTAATATGGGCAAGAATGGTCATGAAATGGCCATTGTTGATACAGTGCTTTCAGGAAAGCATTGTACTACAGGCAAGCCATCTGTAACCAATGTAACAGTAACTTTTGCTACCAATGTAATAGTAAACCCTAATGGGGAAACTGTCACTATTTTACAAAGAGCTGGTGCTGAGCAGGTATCTTTAAAGAGAGCTATGGATAAAAATAAACACGAGAGAGGAGAATGATTTGGTGCAACAAGGTCAATTACTTCATATGGGTTATGTGGAAGATCATATTCAAATTATAGAACCTAGGAGTGATGATCCTGGGATCATGGCAGGAAACACCTTTGGTGTCACTAGTGGTATTCTAGCTAAGGGCATTTTAATCAATCAGAAGAGTCAAAAGGAGATGGGAATGATTGCCAAGAATCATGAGCCTAATCTATTGGTAGTTCAAGTGGTTGATGATAAGTAGCATGATTAGGAACAATTAAGGGAGGACATTGATGAGGGGTCAACTGTTGTCAACTTTCAACCCATAGCACAAGAAGGAGATCTATCACCTAGAAGTGTTGACAAGAAGAAATCATGGACCAAACAAACAAGGAAATAAAAGGAGAAATTAGTATCTGTAAGGGTGAAACCAAAGAGGAGTGAGGTCTCTCTTTCCAAATATGTTTTATGGATAATGTACTAGTTTGGAATATGAGGTCAATTAATACTCAAAAGGCTTTCTAGAGGTTGATTAACCTTCATAGAAAGTACAATTTTTACATAATTGGTCTTATGAAGCCTTGGCAAGACATCAACAAATTGGAAGTATATATGAGGAAGTTGGGGTTACATACTGCCTTAGTAAATCTTAATGGGAAGATCTGGGCTTTTATTGATGAAGACATTGAGGTGGAGGTCATGATTGATATGGAACAACAACTTACACTTAAGTTGTTTCATAGTGTACTGAATAAGCAGTTAATTGTAACATTGGTGTATGAAGAGTATGATGCTATACAAAGAATTGAGCTATGGGATTCTCTATACCATTTAGCTTCTGTCATGGAAATACCTTGGCTTGTGGGAGGTGATTTCAATGCCATTCTTTCTGAGGATGAAAAGTTTGAAGGATTACATGTTTATCTCAGGGAAGTTGAAGATTTTTCTCATTGTATAGATACTTGTGCTCTATATGATCTTGGTTTCAAAGAAAGATTATATACATGGTGGAATGGGAGGTCGAATATTGATTGTATTTTCAAGAGGATAGACATGTATTTGGCTAATCAACAATTCCAGGATTTTTTCCTTCTTTGGAGGTAGAACATCTCATTAAGTATGGATCAGATCATGCCCCTCTTGTATTGTCTTGTAATATAAATTCTGTCCAAGTAATTAAACCTTTCAATTTCCTTAACTTCTGGACAACACATGTTCCTGGAGATGGTGAAGGAGCATTGGCAGGCTAATATCATGGGAAATCCTTTTATCATCTTTCAACAGAAGCTAAAAATGTGAAGAAGTCTTTGGCTATCTAGAGTAAGTCCACTTTTGGAGACAATTTTAAGAAGATTGCATCACTGGAGGATGTCATCAAAGTCCATGAGGTGGAGTTTGAGCTCAATCCAACTGCCAATAATAGAGCCAAGCTACACAAAATATAAGTTGATCTTACAAGATATTTGCACTTGGAGGAGGAATTCTGGAGGCAAAAGGCTGGGATGCAGTGGTTCTAAGATGGTGATAGAAACACAAAATTCTTTCATGCTCATTTTTAAGGGAAGAGGAAGAAACTACAAGTGTCCAAAAATTTGGACAACAATAGTAATTGGATTGAAGTTCAAGGGGATATGGGTAAGGAGACAGTTGAGGTTTTTAAGGATCAATTCACGGAAGACAAGGTGCCTACTGATTTTGACATTATTAAGCACATCCCAAAGATGATCACTCAGGAGCTGAATGCTAAGATTTGGGCAGAACCAACAATGGAGGAGGTGAAGAATGCTATTTTTGGCTTAAATGGAGATAGCACAAGTGAACTGGATGGGTTCACTGGTCAAATTTATCATGCATGCTGGGAGATTACATGTGAAGATGTCCTTAATATGGTCAAAGAATTCTTTTGTGGTGCTGAGTTACCTAAGTTCATAACTCATACTAACCTTGTACTACTGCCTAAGAAGAAGAATGTGGCAACTTTTTCAGACATGAGGCCAATAAGTTTGAGTAACTTCTCAAATAAAATCATTTCTAGGGTGATTCATGAGAGATTGGTGGAGCTTCTCCCTACCTTAATATCTTTAAATCAAGCTGGATTTGTTAAAGGTAGGAGCATAGTTGATAATATACTATTGACTCAAGAGATTGTCACTGATATAAGAATGAGGGGTAAGCCATCAAATATTGTAATCAAGCTTGATATGGCAAAATCATGATAGGGTTTCCTAGATATTCTTAACAAAGGTGTCGAGGCAAATGGGATTTGGTGAAGTCTTCATTGATATGATTTATAGATTGGTATCAAATAACTGGTATTCAGTCTTATTGAATGGGCAAGCTAATAGCTTCTTCAAATAAACAAGGGGTGTAAAGCAAGGTGATCCTCTTTCCACTACTTTGTTTATTCTGGCAGTTGAGGTATTAGGGAGATCATTAGATTCTTTATTTGATGATCCAAACTTCATTAGATTTGGGATGCCAAAGTGGAGTAAAAACATCAATTATCTTTTATATGCTGATGATACTATCATTTTTAGTTCATCACATTATGGAGCTATACAATTGGTTATGAATATGTTGGAAGATTATGAAGCAACTTCTGGGCAGAAAGTTAATAAGGAGAAGTCATCATTCTATATGCATGAAAATTCACCTATTGAAGAAGCCAATACGGTGCATTTGATCACCACATTTTAGAGGCATCCTTTCCCCTTTGCATACCTTGGATACCCTATTTTTTATAGTAGAAGGAAGAATGAGTTCTAAAAGGTTATCACACTCAAGGTTCAGGAGAGATTACATTCATGGAAGGGCAGAGTTCTATCTATTGGAGGAAGGGCTGTGCTAATTTCTCATGTGCTAAAGAGTATTCCTATTCATTTACTATCAGTTGTGAATCCACCCAAATATGTGATTGATGAATTGCATAAGATATTTTCTAGATTCTTTTGGAGCAAGCCTGGAAATGGAAGGGCTAAACATTGGGCATCATGGGCTACACTATGCTTGCCTAAAGTGGAAGGAGGTGCTGGGTTTAGATCACTTCATAATGTGTCTAAGGATTTGTTTGCTAAGTTTTGGTGGAATTTTAGATCGAAAGATACATTATGGATTGAGTTTATGAGGAACAAGTATTGCAAAAAGATCAATGAAGTCTTAGTACCAAGGAGAAATGGATCTCATGTGTGGAAACAATGCTTGAGATGAGAGATCTACTTGAACATCAAATTTGGTGGAAACTGAAGAGAGGTGATGCATGATTTTGGTATGATAACTGGAGTGGTCTGGGTGCTTTATACCATTCTACATGTCCTGATCATTGGTGTGATGAAACAATAGTGAATGTTGGTGATGTGGTGATTGATGGGAACTAGAAAGAGGAGCTATTGAGGGAGCTTCTGCCAGATGAAATTGCTGACCGCATTATGGAAAAAATAGCACCTCTAAACAGTCCAGAATTGAGGGATAAGTCTTTCTGGCAATTGGAATCAAAGGGCCATTTCTCAGTAAAGACTGTCTGGCAGTACATAAGGAAGAACAAGCAGAAGAGCAGTTTGTACAAGTTTATATGGGTGAAGGGGCTACCTTTCAAGATCTCCTTCTTTATGTGGAGACTGTGGGAGGCCAAGCTACCATTAAATGACTACATGAGAAGGATGAGGTACTTTCAGACTTCTAAATGTTGGTGTTGCAGGAACCCAAGTGAGGAAACTCTAGCTCACACTTTCTTGAGATCTTCAGCAGCCATGAGACTCCAATATCCTCATGTTGTGCAGTCTGTCCCTGCACCGATCAATGACGTCCCGGGGATCCTCATGTCACTTACCCCTAAATACAGGGAGATCTAGCCTAGTCCATCTGTCCAATAGCTTCTGCGGCTTGACGGTCGCAGCTGGTCTGGGCTTAGGTGTAGCTGCTGCCACTGGCTGGGCTCCACCCACAGGTAGTGCATCTTGGGTCTGATATACAGTAGTTGCCTGCCCATGAGCCTATACGGTAGGGGTCTGTGCTCCTCTGCCCGCCTGAGATGTGGCTGGGTCTACCAGATATAAACCGGCCTGAGTCATAGTGTCCATAAATCGTAGCATACAGCCCATGACCTCCTGGAATCCCGGTGCAGACGTAAAATCCACCGGAGCTGGCTCTGCCACGGGCACCTCGCCCTGTTCCTCAATAATAGGATCCTTTGTTGGACCCACTGGTGGCATAACTGGAATAGATCTGGGACGTCCTCGTCCCCTACCATGGGCTGGAGCCCTCCCTCGGCCTTTGCCTTGGCCTCTAACAACAGGGGGAGCAACTGTTCCCTGGTCTGGAACCTCATTAGAGCGCGTTCTCACCATCTGTGAGAGAATAATAGAAATGTATTTAGTATTACATCATTTGCACGATGGGAGATGAATAAAGGTAGTTTCCTAACACCATATAGACTCCTGAAGATAAGTACAAATGTCTCTGTATCGATCCGCAAGACTCTATTAGGCCTGCTCATAACTTGTGAGACCTACGTGAACCTAGTGCTCTGATACCATGTTGTCACGACCCAATTTTCTATAAGTCGTGATGGCGCCCAACATCACAGCTAGGCAAGCAAACTAGTGATTTAACCATATATTTATTTCTTTAAAAAATATCTGAGTAATTAAACTCTTCTTACTTGCAAGAATTAAGAAAATATGAAAGGTCTGCTTAATTAAAAACCAAGAAAAATAATTAAATCCAAAATTCTACTAGTGTGTGTTCCAAGACCTAGTGTCACAAGTATATGAGAATCTAGTAGATTATACAAACATTTCTAAACACTGTCTGAAATAAAATAGACAGAATACAAATACAGGAAGAGGCACTAGTTGCTGTAGAACGGCTCAGAAAGGCAGCTCACCACTAAGCCTCTGGATAACATGGGTACGCGCTGATAGGTCCACCTATAGCACCTGTCTCAAGTCCTGTACAAAAAGTGTAGCAAGCGTAGTATGAGTACGTAAACAACGTGTACCCAGTAAGTATCAAGCCTAATCTCGAAGAAGTAGTGACGAGAGGTCGACTTTGACACTCACTATGGGTCATAATATTAAAAATAGAAACATTTAATTGAACATGATTTATATGAACAATAATAATTTCCTTAACAACAGAATCAAATAAATTCTTAAATTTCAATAATTTTCAATTCATCAATTAGCTTCACAAGCTACAATAAAATATCAAGGTATCGTATAATAATTATTATTAGGCACGATTTTTGCCGAGGTCGTACGACCCGATCCAGAGTGTCATGTACACTGCCGAGGGACGTGCGACACGATCCATAGATGAATCTTTACTGCCGGGGCGTTCGGCCCGCTCCACAAGAAAGGAGGACATTTTCTTATGAACCTCCGGAATGAGAAGTTATTATAAAACTAACACATAAGGATGTACAATTTATTTTAACAATTCATTAATTTACAGAAAAATTCAAGTATATGAAATTTCGATCTTTTACTATTTCCCTTAAACAATTTACAATATAATCCCAATATTTCAATTAAAATAGAGGATGCAATTATCACAAGTATTTCATGATTTGAGTCATAAACTATCCGGACATAGCATAATTATTAGCTACGCAGGGACTCTCGTCACCTCGTACATACGCAGCCCCCACAATTAACAATAATTATTAATTAAAATCACCTATGGGGTAAATTCCCTCTTACAATGTTAGACAAGAGACTTACCTTATCTCAAAGTCCACTTCCAGATCAAAATGTCGCGTTAAAAATCCCAATTCGGTGCCGAAAAATCCAAAACTATCCAAATATTATATAAAATAATTAATACATGCTCAATAATTCGAAATTAGACTATTAAATTAATTATCCAACCCAAAATGGTAAAATTTCTAAAATTCACCCCGAGCCCACGTGCCCGGATTTCACAAATTTTGGGAGAAAATCGTTACCCATAATCTCAAGAACTCAAATATACAATTTCTATCCAATTCCATTATCATTTTTGTGGTTAAAATTTTATTTTTATAAAAATCTAGGTTTTTCATCTAAACCCTTGATTTTCAAAATTTACAGGTTATAATCTACCCATAATCTATGTATTTAACTCAAAGTGTGTAGAATTAACTTACCTTCAAGTTGCTAGTTTAAATCCCTTCTCAAAAAGCTCCAAAATCGCCCAAGAATGGAGAGAAATGGGCAATAATGGCTGTTTTCCCGTTCTTTAAGGGTTCTTCCAAACAACCCTTTCGCATCTACGGCTC
>AWOL01S0178690.1:0-12858 GCA_000715115.1 Nicotiana otophora
CAACAATGATATGATGCATCAATAATGAACAATAGAGACTGAAATAAAATAAATAAGTAAACTGTAACTGAGTACAAAACAATAATTTAGCAGATAATTCAACATGTACAAGACTTATGCGGTTCCTTATAGTGCTAACACATAATCTAAACATGATTTGTGGTTCAATTTCTCTACTACATGGAGAATGTATAGATAACCACAGATTATTCAACTACACAGTTCCATGGAATTTGTCCAAGTCACAATTCCTACGGTGCACGCCCACACGCCCGTNCTTCCTCTCAGGACCACAGTCACTCAGCCATTCCATTCACTCAGCACTCGCCTCAGTAAGTACCTGCGCTCACTGGGGGTGTGTACAGACTCTGGAGTGGCTCCTTCAGCCCAAGCGCTATAATCCGTACGGATAACTCACGTACTGCATGGACAACTAATGTACTATAGTATAATATATGGATCTGCACGGACAACTCATGTGCTACGTGGACAACTCACGTGTTACACGGACAACTCACGTGCTATAGTATATCTGGATCCACACGGACAACTCACGTGCTTCACGGATAACTCGCATGCTATAGTATAATATCTGGATCCGTATGTATAACTCACATGTTGCACAGACAACTCATGTGCTATAGTATAATATCTCACAATCAGGCCATCAGCCTCACTCAGTCATAAATCTCTCCAGTCTCTCGGGCTCTCAATAATCATGATAATCAGCCCAAACAACAATGATATGATGCATCAATAATGAACAATAGAGACTGAAATAAAATAAATAAGTAAACTGTAACTGAGTACAAAACAATAATTTAGCAGATAATTCAACATGTACAAGACTTATGCGGTTCCTTATAGTGCTAACACATAATCTAAACATGATTTGTGGTTCAATTTCTCTACTACATGGAGAATGTATAGATAACCACAGATTATTCAACTACACAGTTCCATGGAATTTGACCAAGTCANACGCCCGTCACCTAGCATGTGTGTCACCTCAAAACCGATCACATAACATAAAATTCGGGGTTTCATACCCTCAGAACCAGATTTAGAATTATTAATTACCTCAAACCGTGAAATTCTTTATTCTGTTATGTCTTTGCGTTGCAAATCGGTCTCCAAGTGCCTCGAATCTAGTCACAAATAATTCTATTCAGTCAATACAAATTATAGGAATTGATTCCATATGAAAATATTAATTTTTTAACAAAATCCGAAATTGCACCCAAAAATCGCATGTGGGGACCATGTCTTGAAACCCAACAAAAGTTACAAAATATGAACGCCCTTTCAATCACGAGTCCAACCATACCAATTTTACTAAATTCTGACATCAACTCGACCTCCAAATCTTAAATTCTTATTTTGAAATCCCTAAGCCCAAATCCTCTAATTTTACCTTAAAAATACGTAATTTAGTCGACATACTCAATGATAATTCAATATTATGGAGTAGAAATAATCACAAGTGACTTGCCTCAAATTTTCCCATAAATTCCCTCAAAAATCGCCCCAAAACCGTGCTTGAAAGTCCAAAAATGGCAAAACTCGGAACTCCTTCGTAATGTATACTATCTAGGGGTTCCGCACGTGCGACTCACTTAGCCACTTCTGCGGTCTCGCAGGTGTGAGAAAACAACCGCTTTTGCAGTTTTCCAAGGCCCTCATTGCCTCCTCTTCTGCGTCCTCGAAGCCGCTTCTGCGAGCTCGCATTTGCGAGGCTCTGTCCGCTTCTGCGAAGTTTGCGCTTTTGCACCGGTCTGTCCGCATCTGCGTTCACGCAGGTGCGGAAATTCTCTCGCACTTGCGACCACTTCCTCACAGACCCCTGCCCGCATCTGCGCTTGCCAAGCTCGCACATGCGAGAAAATGTCCGCAGGTGCGATTGCACCAGTAGGCAGATTTTTCAGATTTTTCTCTAAGTCCAAATTAGATCCGTTAACCATCCAAAACCCACCCGAGGCCCCCGGAACCTCAACCAAATATTCCAACAAGTCCTAAAATATCATACGAACTTAGTTGAAGCCTCAAATCACATCAAACAATGATAAATCATAAATCATACCTCAATTCAAGCTTAATGAAACTAAGAGTTTTCAACTTCTACATTCGATGCCGAAACCTATCAAATCAAGTCCGATTGATCTCAAATTTTTCACACTAGTCATAAATGACATAACAAACCTATTCCAATTTCCAGAATCAGATTCTGACCCTGATATCGAAAAGTCAACTCCCCGGTCAAACTTCCAACTAAAACTTCCTATATTTTGCCATTTCAAACCTAATTTAGCTACATGCTTCCAAATACTTTTTCGGACATGCTCTTAAGTCCAAAATCACCATACGAAGCTATTGGAATCATCAAAATTCTATTCCGGAGTCATTTACACATAAGTCAACATCCATTCAACTTTTTCAACTTAAGTTTCCATCTTGGAGACTAAGTGTCTCAACTCATTTCAAAACATCACCGGACCCGAACCAATCACCCTGGCAAGTCACATAACAATTATAAAGCATAGGTTGAGAAGTAAATGGGAGAACGGGGTTGTAATACTCAAAACGACCAGTCGGGTCATTACATTCTCCCCATCTTAAACAAACATTCATCCTCGAACGGGTTTAGAATTATACCTGGAGTCTCAAATAGGTGTGGATATTTTCTCTGCATGTCATGCTCAGTCTCCCAAGTAGCTTCTCCGACTGGCTGGCCTCTCCATTGTACTTTCACTAAAGCTATGTTCTTTGATCTCAACTTTCAAACCTGCCAGTCTAAAATGGCCACCGGCTCCACATCATAAGTCAAATTACCATCCAACTTCACTGTGCTGAAATCCAAAACATGAGACGGATCCCCGACATACTTCCGGAGCATCGATACATGAAACACTGGATGAACACCCGATAGACTAGGCGGCAACGCAAGTTCTAAGCCACTTCTCCAATCGTCTTAAGTATTTCAAAAAGGTCAATATACCCGGGCTCAGCTTGCCCTTCTTTCCGAACCTTAACACACCTTTCATGGGTGAAATCTAGAGCAGAACCTTCTCCCCAACCATGTAAGCAACATCACGAACCTTCCGGTCGGCATAACTCTTCTGTCTAGACTGCACCGTGCGAAGCCGTTCATGAATCAATTTAACCTTCTCCAAAGCATCCTGCACCAAATCAGTACCCAATAGCCTAGCCTCACCTGGCTCAAACCAACCCACCATAGACTGACACCGTCTCCCATATCAAGCCTCATACGGAGCCATTTGAATGCTCGATCTGTAGCTATTATTGAAAGCAAACTCTGCGAGTGGCAAAAACTGATCCCATGAACCTCCAAAATCTATAACACGAGTGCGTAGCATATCTTCCCATATCTGAATAGTGCGTTCGGACTGTCCGTCCATCTGAGGGTGAAATGTTGTACTCAACTGAACCTTTATACCGAATTCTCGCTACACTACTCTCCAAAACTGTGATGTAAACTGTGTGTCTCGATCTGAAATGATGGACACTGGCACACCGTGAAGACGAACAATCTCGCGGATATAAATCTCAGCCAACCGCTCCAAAGAATAAGTAGTACCAACTGGAATAAAATGTGCGGACTTGGTCAACCGATCTATAATCACCCAAACAACAACAAACTTCCTCAATGTCCGTGGGAGTCCAACTACGAAGTTCATGGTGATACGCTCCCACTTCCATCAGGAATTTCTAACCTCTGAAGCAATCCATCCGATCTTTGATGCTCATACTTTACCTGTTGACAATTTAAACATCGGGCTACAAACCCCACTATATATTTCTTCATTCTTCTCCACCAATAGTGCTGCCTCAAGTCCTGGTACATCTTAGCAGCACCCGAATGAATGGAATACCGCGAACTGTGGGCTTCTTCAAGAATCAATTCACGCAGCCCATCTACATTTGGAACACAAATACGACCTTGCATCCTCAATACCCCATCATCCCCAATAGTAACATCTCTGGCATCACCGTGATGAATTGTGTCCTTAAGGATAAGCAAATGAGGATCATCATACTGGCGCTGTTTGATGCGATCATATAAAGAAGACTAAGAAACCACACAAGCTAGAACCCGACTGGGCTTCGAAACATCTAATCTCACGAACTGGTTGGTCAAGGTCTGAACATCATCTTCTAGAGGCCTTTCACCAACATGAATGAATGCAAGGCTACCCATACTCACCTTCTTCCTACTCAAGGCATCGGCCACCACATTGGCCTTCCCGGGATGATACAGAATAATAATATCATAATCCTTTAGTAGCTCCAACCATCTCTGCTGTATCAAAGTTAGATCTTTTTGTTTGAACAAGTGTTGGAGACTCCGATGATCTGTAAATACCTCACAATCCACACCGTAGACATAATGCCTCCAAATCTTTAATGCATGAACAATAGCTGCCAATTCTAAATCATGAACATGGTAGTTCTTTTCATGTGGCTTCAACTGAAGCGAAGCATAAGCAATCACTCTACCCTCCTGCATTAAGACACCCAATACCAATTCGAGAAGCATCATAATACACTGTATAAGATCCTGAAGCTGAAGGCAAAACTAGAATTAGAGCTATGGTCAAAGCAATCTTGAGCCTCTGAAAACTCTCTTCACACTCATCCGACCACCTAAATGGAGCACCTTTTTGGGTCAATTTAGTCAAAGGCGATGCAATAGACGAGAAACCCTCCACGAAGCGACGATAATAACCGTCCAAGCCAAGAAAACTCCGAATCTCAGTAGCTGAAGATGGCCTGGGCCAAATCTAGACTACCTCTATCTTCTTCTACCTTAATTCCTTCACTGGACACTATGTGTCCCAAGAATGCCACCGAACTAAGCTAGAACTCACACCTAGAGAATTTGGCATATAGTCTCTCCTCACTCAGCCTCTCTAATACAATACCAAATGTTGTGCATGCTTCTCCTGGCTACGTGAGTACACCGGGATATCATCAATAAATACTACGATAAATGAATAAAGGTATGGATGGAATAAACTATTCATCAAGTGCATAAATACTGTTGGGGCATTGGTCAGCCCAAAAGATATCACGAGAAATTCATAGTGACCATAACGAGTCCTGAATGTCGTCTTTAGAATATCTGAATTTCGAATTTTTAACTGGTGATACCCAGATCTCAAATCAATTTTGGAGAACACCCTCACTCCCTGAAGCTGGTAAAAACATTATCAATGCGCGAAAAAGGATATTTATTCTTGATTATAACTTTATTCACCTGCCTGTAATCGATGCACATCCGCATTGTGTCATCTTTCTTTTTCACAAATAGAACCGGTGCACCCCAAGGTGACACACTAGGCCTAATAAAACCCTTATCTAAAAGTTCCTGAAGTTGCTCTTTCAATTCTTTCAACTCAGTTGGTGCCATACGATACGGGAATAGAAATGGGCTGATTGCCCGGCACCAAGTCAATACCGAAGTCAATATCTCTGCCGGGTGGCATACCTGGCAGGTCTGCAGGAAATACATCCGGAAAATCCTGCACTACCGGTACTGAATCAATAGTAGGAGTATCTGCCTCAACATCTCTAACAAAGGCCAAATATGACAAACACCCCTTACCAACCATACGTTAGGCCTTCAAATAAGAAATTACCCTGCTGGGAACATAATTTGGAGAACCTCTCCACTCGACCTTCGGCAATCCCGGTATCGCCAACATCATCATTTTTGCGTGACAGTCCTGAATAGTATGACATGGAGACAACTAGTCCATACCCAAGATTACATCCAAATCAACCATACTAAGCGATAAGAGAACAACTTTGGTCATCAGTTCCCTAATAGTTACCACACACGACCAATATATACGGTCCACAATAATAATATCGCCCACCGGCGTAGATACACAAACATGGGAAACTAAGTACTCATGGGGCATATCCAGATAATGAACAAAATATGATGAAATATACAAATATGTGTGTCAAATAATATAAAAGATTCCCTATGGCACATTGAGACAATACCTGTGATTATTGCATCTGAAGAAACAACATCTGGCCTGGCAGGAAAAGCATAGAATCAGGCCTGACCGCCACCTGATCGGCCTCCCCCTCTTAGGCGACCCCTAACTGGCTAAGCCCCACCCCTAATTGGCTGGGGTGGTGGTGTAACTGCTGGTGCTGGTGCCGTTGGCCAAGAACTCTGCTATGGAACCCCACTCAACAACCTAGGACAATGTCTCTTGAAATGACCAAATTCTCCGCACTCGAAACAACCTCTCCTCTGATGGAACTGCTGCTCCTGATAACCCGAGGAATTACTTGTAGAGGCGTGAGCAGACGAAGCATGATGAGAACTCTACGCTGGTAGTGCACTGAATGAAGACTGGCCCGAGTGAGCATTGTAAGAACCGTGGCTATCTGATACACCACGATGAGCTGGACGAGTCGTCTGAGCGGGCCTATAAGGGCGATCCCTGCTGTGGTAGGACTGCCCCCCAGAAGGTACCCCACCAAAACTGCCCAAACCTTGAGGCCTCTTGGCCTCCCTCTCACCACGCTCCTGGCTACAAACTACCTCTATCTGCCGAGCAATGTCAACCACCTCGTTAAAAGTGGCACCAGATACCATCTCCCTAGTCATAAGCAATCGCAGCTGATACGTGAGGCCATTTATGAACCTCTTAATCCTCTCCCTATCAGTGGGAACCAACCAAACTGCGTGACGAGCCAACTCAGAAAACCTCATCTAGTACTGGGTCACAGACATGCCATCCTGCCGAAGCTGCTCAAACTGTCTGCGCAGCTCCTCCCTACGAGACTGTGGCACAAACTTCTCCAAAAAGAGAATAGAGAACTTCTGCCATGTAAGTGACACTGCACTGACTGGCCTGGGCCTCTCATAAGCCTCCCACCATCTGAATGCAGCCCCAAAAAACTAAAAAGTAGTGAACGAGACCCCACTGGTCTCCAGAATACCTGCTGTCCGAAGCATCCGCTGGCACTTATCCAGAAAATCCTGAGCATCCTCTGACTCAGCACCGCTAAATGATGGAGTTCGTAGCCTCCCAAATCTTTCAAGTCTCCTCTGCTCATCATCATCCATAACAGGGATCACCTGGGCCTGAGCAGTTATAACCGGCTGGACTGGTGGTGCCCCCGGTATCTGAAGTCCCCGCATTACCCGATATGGAGTACAAGCAACAAGGGTATGAGTACCTCCCCCAGCCTGAGAAGTGGCAGGTGCGGCCTGAGCCGAAACCACCTGAGCAAGGCCAGTGCAAACTGTCAATATCTGGGACAAAGCTTCCTGAAGGCCTAGAATCACAATCGGCACAACTAGTGCCTGAGCTGGTCCTATCGGCTTAGCTATGTCTGGAATCTTCTCCTAAGCTGGAGCAACTGGTGGTGGTGCTCCAACTGCTGTACGAGCTATACCTCGACCTCTACCTCGGCCCCGACCTCTACCACGGCCCCGACCTCTTGCGGCCCTAACTGGTGGTTGACCATCCGATCCGGTAGTACGTGTCCTCACCATCCGTGAGAGAATAGAATAACAAAAATTTAGTTTCGGAATTCAACAAATTCGTACTATAGAATACAAGAAAGTGAAATTTTCCTAAGGGTTTGGCAGCCTCTCGAAAAAAGTACAAATGTCTCCATACCGATCCGCAAGACTCTACTAATCCTACTCATGACTCGTGAGACCTATGCAACCTAGGCTCTGATACCAACTTGTCCCGACCCAAGAATCACACCTATCGTGATGGCGCCTATCTCAATACTAGGTAAGACGACAACATCAATAACCCACAATTTCTTTTAAATACTGAAAACATAATAATTAAGTTTAAGAGAAAATCTCAGAAATACTGGATATAAATACACTCCCAAAACCCAGTGTCACTGAGTACATGAGCATCTAAATGAATACAAAGTCTGACTGATAAAAACGCTGTCTGAAAGTATAGAACAGTATAATAACTGAAAGAAAGAGAGTCAAGGTGCTTTCAGACACAGCGACTGCTAGTGTTTTAGAGTGATATCAATTAGAGACTATCAAGGTAGTTGTCTAGCGTCCATTTACCTTGACTCTCTTTCTTTCAGTTATTGTACTGTTCTATACTTTTGTACAATATTTTTATCAGTCAAACTTTGTATTCATTTAGATGCTCAAGTACTCAGTGATACCGAATTTTGGGAGTGTATTTATATTTAATATTTGTGGGATTTTCTCTTAAACTTAATTATTATGTTTTCAGTATTTAAAAGAAATTGTGGGTTATTGATGTTGTCAGCTTGCCTAATATTGATATAGGCGTCATCACAACAGGTGTGATTCTTGGATCGTGACATTCACTTTATCATCCGAGCGCAAATGGTCAAGCGGAGTCGATAAACAAAGTGATCATTCAAAACCTAAAGAAAAGGTTGGAAGCAGCAACAGGCAAATGGACCGAAGAATTGCCCGGAGTTCTATGGGCCTACCGAACAACGGCCAAATCAAGTACAGGAGAAACTCATTTTTCCCTCGTATACGATGTTGAAGCCCTGATCCCGGTTGAAGTGGGAGAACCCACTTTGAAATATTCTCATACAAATGAAGAATCAAACAACGAAGCAATGCTAATCAACTTGGAACTACTCGAGGGATGCAAGGACTTGGCGTATGTGAGAATAACAACTAAAAAGCAGAGGATGGTGCGATATTACAATCAAAGAGCCAACTTACGTTTTTTCAAAGTAGGAGACTTGGTTCTAAGGAAAGTAACACAAAATACACGAGAGCTCAACGCGGGAAAGCTAGGTCCAATGTGGGAAGGTCCCTACCAGATTTCAGCTGTCACTGAGAAAGGTTCATATGAGTTGGAGAACCAAAATGGGGATAAGTTGCCCAGCAACTGGAACGTGGCACACCTCAAAAGATATTATTGTTGATGAACGACACTCAAACAGAAAGTATGTGATGCACTCTTTTTCCATTAGTTTAGTTTTTGTCCCAATTAGATTTTTCTGGCAAGGTTTTTAACGAGATAACGACAGAAAGCATATTACGAAGACAGCAACAATAAGACCTTTGATAGCAAAGCAAATGAACAAGCTTCCACTCGGGGATGATTAGGTAATCTTTGGTTTGATAGCAAATTCCCACCGAGAAGTTAAGTTTGCTACCGAACAGAGGTTACCCGAACGTTCACGGGCACAAACCGCCAGAGGACTATTAGGTATTCTTTCGCTTGATAGCATGGATTCCTAAGGGAAAACAAGATATGTTGCCGAGTGAAGGATTACCTAGCAATTTATTGGTGGGACACTCAAAGATACAAAGACTTCCAGCGTTCCAATTCGCATTCTTCACATTCGAACAATGGGGGGGAATGATATGAGAATACGGCAACAATGACTGCCACGTCAACCGGGAATGAAAATCCGGAAACAAAATGCATTATCGGGACCGGGGACTGCGCAGCCAGTCCCGTAGAACAGGTTGTACAAGATAGCCACAAGTAATGGAAATTTCTTTTTTTTTATTTATAACAAAATGCTTATGTAATTTCTGAAAATAGAAGGAATAAAATGAAGTCTTTTTGCTTTTATCTTGTTTATTGTTTGAATGATGAACTAACTTTATCATTTGAAAGTTAAACAAGTACTTCAAATGTTAGTGCTGTAATGAATAGGAGACGTCCTCTTCAAGAGCACCGTAAACATAAGAGGGCCCACTCTTATAAAAATTCTTACGTTAAAGGGTTGGTTCCGAAAGAATCAATGACCCGAAATGTAAAATGCCATCAGGGAAAAATACACCTGAAGCCGCATATGAAAAGGACGCAAAAAGCAAACTTACGCAAATATTCATAGAATCCCTCATATAAAAGGGAAACTTGCACAAATATTCATAAAACCCCTCACATAAAAGGGATAATACTCGGAACCAAAATACTTCGAAGAAAAGGAATCCGAGACTACACATAGTAAAGTGCGAATTGAACAACATGCGTAGAATACTTGAGCAAATGCAAAAGTTAAAGGCTTGCATGGATATTCAAACGAAAGTAAGACTCAAACGACACTTGAACAAAAAGAAGAAAATATGTCTTCATTTACAAGAACGGGCCAAAACATTACAAGTACAAAATGGGAAAAGAAAGAAAAAAGCTAAACTACAGCGCCTCCAGAACCAGGAGGAAGGGAAGTATTCGCATCGCCGGGAAGAGTAGGTCGTTCTGCCGATGGCACAATGCTTTCCCCAGTTTGGTCTTCGGCCTTATCGTCTTCTGATCCTTCTTCAGTTTCCGAAAACTCGGAACCAGAATCAGAAGGACCTGGAGCATCAGACTGCGCCGGGAGTCCATTTTTCACAGCCAACTCAAGCTCTCGGGCCTTAGCAATTTCGGCATCAACATCAATGATACCAGCTTTGGCCTCTTCCAAGGTTTTTCTCCTCATGCTATACATGGAATAAGCTTTTTCAACAATGAGGAAAGCCGCTCGGCATTTAAGTTCTTCTTTTAGTTGAGTAACCTCGGTAGAAAGGTTTTCCCGGGTGGATATAGCAGATTTGAGACTGACATCGAGCTCGCGGACGGTTGAACTAAAGATCCTATTATGCTCGATAGTTTTCCTTGTCACACCTCTTTTTTTTCCCGCAACCCTTATTACGAGGTTGAGTTAGAAGAGTTTTTCCAATTAAAGTGATGTTTTGAAAAGGGATTATTTATTATTAGAGCCGCCACTTGGAATTGAATTTTGGTGTTCCAAGTCACCTTTTATTTCAATTCCTTATCAAATGGAAGGTTTAACTCCTTATTTATAGTCTACGAAAATAGAAGATTGGGTAAGGAATTCTGTTGACTGAGGGGAAAGTGTGAGGCACCCCTCGAGTCCCGTGGTCCTAGCACGGTTGCTTTATTAACTCATGTCCGGCTTAAATCAATTCTTGACTATTCTTGTATTTTATTGGTTATGGCTTGTCTATTACAACTTCACTTAATTTATTATATTTTATTAATTGTGTTGACCTAGATGTGGTATACACACAAGGTATTTCTTTAAAATTAAATGTTAAACCAAGGTACAGAATGTACACATGGTTATAACATAATTATTTTAAATCTAAAGGCATCGAGACGCAGAATGCGCACATGATCCTTTTATCATTTAAGCATATCAATCCAAGGTTCGGGTATGAATACATGGGTTAATATTTAAAGTACATCTAAAGTTTTTCTAGTATTTTAGAGTATTTCATTTGTTTTATCTCTTTCAGATTCGAGACATTTATTTGTATAATTTTATTACTACTAGTCTCTATGTACATGCCTCGCACGTAATACACCAAACTGCTTAATAGTGTTGACATAAAAATATGGATACTTATTACTTGAAAAGTGTTATTCATTATGGAAATATCAAAAATCGTACGCCATTTTTTAGCTATTTATACCATGATTAAATACTTTATTATCACTATTATTTTTTAGTTAATTATGGACGAATTAGACAAGGAAGACTACTGTGAACATATGAGATTGAACCATATTAACTTGCTTCTTGTTGTTGGCTATTTAAGAACTGCAAGATGAAGGATAAATTTATGATCTTTATTAGAGTCTATTGGCACATGTTATCCTTCATATTGTTATAATTTGTTTAATTTATCACCATTCTTATTTACTTCTATTTTTTCTTTTTCTCACATATGATATAAAGATTTCACTCTTAGCAGATTGGTCTTAATATATTATTTTTTAAATGATTGATCCTTCTCATACATTTATTTTTCTTCACACATCTAAGATTAATGTATACAATCACAATACATTAATGAGCTCCAGATGGTAACCTAAAATTGATTTCATCAAAAGAAGGTGAAAGTAGAAATGATACGGGAACAAATCGCTAGAAATTCTAAACAATTATGAACATATAAAATGGCCGAATGCAGTTATATATTTAGTTACTTATTAAAATACAATATAATGAGAAACTTGAAAAATTAATGACAAATAGAATACTGGTCCACCAATAAAATTATAAATAACCGAAAGAGAAAGAACAGCAGATAATTAGGAATAGTGACCTTTTAAATCCTCTTGAAGCTAGTTGCCGACTCAAATTCACTCTACGGCTTCTTTATTTGTTTTCCTTTTTTGTGAAGCTTTTTACAATAAAATCACAACCACAATCTACTGATTTTCAAAGCTAGCAATGCTAACTTTTCTAGAACCTCGAACTCGGAACTGCAAACGAAATCTCGAACTCCGTCTTCAAACTAAAATAACATAAATTCCACAGTATTCCAAATGAACCTTGACTATATAAGAACAATGTTTTTTTTTTGTCTTAGTTGATAAAAGTTTTATAATCAGATTGTTCTCACCTCCCTTTCTCGTTTTTGTCGTTCTATTACTTCCTCACTTCTCCTCTTTTTTTTTGTTTGTGAAGTGTGGGTATTATATATAGATAGGTGTGTGCAGATGAGTGTGTGTGTGATTATGTGATTGAGGGGATATGGGGGTTAGGACGTGAGGAGTGGGATGTGAGGAGTTGGGGAAAAGATGAGAAACAAACGTTTTTGTTTTGCCAAACTTTATCCATTTTTACTTAAGTTACTTCATTTTGTTTTCTTCCCTTTTTTATTTTTTTTTAAAAAGATATATTAAATTTTGAAGATTAACAACTATTTCAATATAGGAAACTATATATTTACATGTACTTTAAAAGATACTAAGAAAGATTCTTTAGCNGAGTTGGGGAAAAGATGAGAAACAAACGTTTTTGTTTTGCCAAACTTTATCCATTTTTACTTAAGTTACTTCATTTTGTTTTCTTCCCTTTTTTATTTTTTTT
>AWOL01S0178713.1:0-25292 GCA_000715115.1 Nicotiana otophora
TTTTTTTTTTTTCCGAACCTGATGCGTTGACCACTTGACCTACCTGGAATTCGTTTCTTATGAGGACGGGTAATAAATAAAGTGATAAATAGTAAAATGATGCAAAACAATCCAAACAGCATTATTAGTATAGATATAATAACATGTCAGTTAGTGTCAAAGGAAAACACCCAAAGTATAACGTCAAAAAGGACTGAATACAACCTAAAGTTGCTCTGTCAATAGTTGGAAGAGGAAATAATACAATTCTAGACAGGCCATAACACATTAGTGAGTTAATATGAATCATCCAAGACCAATAGAAAGGCCAAATTGGTAATGACTTGGATTGCTTAAGCCTAGATCATTGTTCTACTTGGTTCAGTTACAAGTGATAAACATTATTAATTGATCTTCATGTTGTTGCACCAAGTTTTAATATACGATTAGTAATTTTATGCGTGTGCGCTATTTTATACTGGACAAAATTACAGGCTAGTTTGAGGCGTAGTTCTTGTTGTTGCTGTTGTTGTTGTTATATAGTTTCAACTTAAAATTTGGCCACTCAATACTAACAAGTTAATGTTAAAAATCTTGAGTGGTTACTCATTCTTTCAGATCCGAATAACAAAAACATTGAGAGAGAACCAGAGAAATAATTGGTGTGAGAACAACTCTCTATGATTACAGTAGTATTAACAAACATTTAGACATATGATTAGTGGTTAAGAAGGTTGAGGAGGGAAACTCTGGTTTTTAGAAGATACCTAAATATGGTTCCTAATCCGTCCTCCAATTCTTGAATGTTCGATTCAAATGTCTCGAGTTTTTTAAGTACACTTTGCATTTGTGAATGATCTGTTTGTTTACTTTGAATAAGAAGAAGCAATTCCATGTCTATCTTCTCTACTTCTGAGATATCAGCTCCTTCACATGACACTCTCTTTGGCTTCAACAGCTTAGAGAACAAAGACAATCCACTTGCCTTTGATCTCATCTTTGGATTTGAAATGAAAGATAGTGTTGATTCCAATACTGTAAGACTAACTTCTTCAACTCCTTTAATTAAGCTAATCGATGATGCTAAGTCAGAGTCGTCTATCACTATTGTGTAATTCTTCTCTGTGTGGTTCAAAAGATCTCGGAAATATTTACTGATCACTTTGTTTAATTTCTTATTGGATGCCAAGTATGCGTCAACTTTATTGGATAAGCTGGATTCTCCACCTCTATTTCTTCGAAAAGATGACTCGAGTAATTGAACACGTTCCTTTATTTGTGAGAAAGCATCTTTAACGATGCTACAGGTATCGACAACATTGAGGGACACATCAGAGACTTGTTCAAGTAATTTGGCATGTTTTTCAAGGGAGAGAACTTGTTGGTTGATTGGCAAAAGGAGGACATCATCAACACATTCGTATAATTTTCTAAGACCGTCCAATCTTTGGAATATTGTAGAGTGAGAAGATGTGGAAGTTAATTCAGATGACTTCAACCTTTGCAACTGCTCCACTGCACTTGCAATAAGAGGATGAGTTGCAGTAGGCAAACTCGTGGAACGAACATGGTTTGTCGCCATTTGATTTTCCATTTGTAGCTCTTATCTTAACTTTGCTAGTGCAGATTGATGAGTTTGAAGAATGTGGATGATGAAAGGTTGGGTCTTGGAATGGTTTGGATCAAGATGTTAACAATTTATATATAGCTAGTTGAAGACAGAGATAATAATTTTACCTGTTTAGCCAAGTTGTCATGTCTCTGATCCTCTGAATGCTCCTCCTTTTATGCAAATATTATTTTCTCATTCATGTACATTGTTTTGATAATAAAATACTTGAATATTCTTTTAACCACCAGGGTTACCACCCAGTTTCCGAGCAAAAGATTGCAGCATTATTATATGTTTCTGAGCTGATTTTTGAGATTTGAGGGAGCAATAAGAATCTTGAAAGCCTGTCATATTTATTTTATATCAATTGCACACGTTTGAGATATATGTAATCTGCTCAAATGCCAACTGCCAAGGGGCTAGATTTGTGTACGGTTCTGTGTACCAGTTCCTGAATCTATTCATTATATGCAGTAGTAAGTTTGTGCGAATGCAAATAACAACAATAAACCCAGTGTAATTCCACAAGTGGGGTCTGGAAGCTTGTGCGACTGTTTCTTGGAAATGGCATTATAACATGCTTAGGTGGAATGTGAAGTCTGATTAAATTGGATTTGTTTTTCTTTAGGATTGTCACACTTGCAGTAGAAGGTCTTTTTGGGCTACCATTTGAAGTTTTCCTGAAAAGCTTTGCAAGACAGGCCATAACACAGAAATGAGAAGAAATGACTGTGCCATAGTTCTACTTGTGAGGAAACAAGTGGAATCCTTTCAGTTCAGTAACAAATGATAAACATTAATTAATTGATCTTCATGTTTTAGCAGTACGTATTAGATACAACTAGTCAAACCTCTCTATAACAACCTCGTTTGTTCTGATATTTTTTGGCTGCTATGATGAAGTGTTGTTATAAAGGACATAAAAAATAACATAACATAATAATCGGTTCCGAGAAAAACTCGCCTTTTATAGTGAATGACTATTATATAAGAATACTGTTATAGAAAGGTCTGGCTGTAATTCTACAATAGTTTGTTTTCAAAGAGAAGGTTTGAAGATAGTAAAATATAAAATAGACTATTGATGAATATTATCTGCATATATTGAAGGATATTTTCTGACAAAATTTGTTACACTTGCTATATTACATATAACAGAATTGTACATCCAAAGCTGAAAATTGTAGCATTTCTTGTACTATCTAGGATAAATAGTATATACAAAGTTGGAACCCCATATACTAATCATAGCGCAAATTTAGTGACTGAGAATGTTGAGAAGGGAAACTCTAGTTTTCAAGAGAAGCCTAAAAATAGCTCCCAACCCATCCTCCAGTTCTTGAATGCTTGACTCAAATACCTGCAGTTTTTTAAGTGCACTTAGTATCTGTGAATTATCTATCTTCTCGTTACGTAGAAGAAGCAACTCCATGTCTAACTTCTCAAGTTCAGATATTTCAACTCCTTCATATGAAACTCTCTTTGGCTTCAATAACTTTGAGACCACAGACCAACCATTCTGCTTTGATTTCATCTTTGGATAGGAAATGAAAGATGAAGTTGACTCCAATACCATTAGAGTAACTTCTTCAAGTCCTTTAATTAGACTAACCAATGATGTAAGGTCAGAGTTATCTACTACTATTGTCTGATCATTTTCTTTCTTATGCAAATCTCTGAAACCTTTGCAAATCACTTTGTTGAGTTTCTTNGCAGTAGGCAAACTCGTGGAACGAACATGGTTTGTCGCCATTTGATTTTCCATTTGAAGCTCTTATCTTAACTTTGCTAGTGCAGATTGATGAGTTTGAAGAATGTGGATGATGAAAGGTTGGGTCTTGGAATGGTTTGGATCAAGATGTTAACAATTTATATATAGCTAGTTGAAGACAGAGATAATAATTTTACCTGTTTAGCCAAGTTGTCATGTCTCTGATCCTCTGAATGCTCCTCCTTTTATGCAAATATTATTTTCTCATTCATGTACATTGTTTTGATAATAAAATACTTGAATATTCTTTTAACCACCAGGGTTACCACCCAGTTTCCGAGCAAAAGATTGCAGCATTATTATATGTTTCTGAGCTGATTTTTGAGATTTGAGGGAGCAATAAGAATCTTGAAAGCCTGTCATATTTATTTTATATCAATTGCACACGTTTGAGATATATGTAATCTGCTCAAATGCCAACTGCCAAGGGGCTAGATTTGTGTACGGTTCTGTGTACCAGTTCCTGAATCTATTCATTATATGCAGTAGTAAGTTTGTGCGAATGCAAATAACAACAATAAACCCAGTGTAATTCCACAAGTGGGGTCTGGAAGCTTGTGCGACTGTTTCTTGGAAATGGCATTATAACATGCTTAGGTGGAATGTGAAGTCTGATTAAATTGGATTTGTTTTTCTTTAGGATTGTCACACTTGCAGTAGAAGGTCTTTTTGGGCTACCATTTGAAGTTTTCCTGAAAAGCTTTGCAAGACAGGCCATAACACAGAAATGAGAAGAAATGACTGTGCCATTGTTCTACTTGTGAGGAAACAAGTGGAATCCTTTCAGTTCAGTAACAAATGATAAACATTAATTAATTGATCTTCATGTTTTAGCAGTACGTATTAGATACAACTAGTCAAACCTCTCTATAACAACCTCGTTTGTTCTGATATTTTTTGGCTGCTATGATGAAGTGTTGTTATAAAGGACATAAAAAATAACATAACATAATAATCGGTTCCGAGAAAAACTCGCCTTTTATAGTGAATGACTATTATATAAGAATACTGTTATAGAAAGGTCTGGCTGTAATTCTACAATAGTTTGTTTTCAAAGAGAAGGTTTGAAGATAGTAAAATATAAAATAGACTATTGATGAATATTATCTGCATATATTGAAGGATATTTTCTGACAAAATTTGTTACACTTGCTATATTACATATAACAGAATTGTACATCCAAAGCTGAAAATTGTAGCATTTCTTGTACTCTCTAGGATAAATAGTATATACAAAGTTGGAACCCCATATACTAATCATAGCGCAAATTTAGTGACTGAGAATGTTGAGAAGGGAAACTCTAGTTTTCAAGAGAAGCCTAAAAATAGCTCCCAACCCATCCTCCAGTTCTTGAATGCTTGACTCAAATACCTGCAGTTTTTTAAGTGCACTTAGTATCTGTGAATTATCTATCTTCTCGTTACGTAGAAGAAGCAACTCCATGTCTAACTTCTCAAGTTCAGATATTTCAACTCCTTCATATGAAACTCTCTTTGGCTTCAATAACTTTGAGACCACAGACCAACCATTCTGCTTTGATTTCATCTTTGGATAGGAAATGAAAGATGAAGTTGACTCCAATACCATTAGAGTAACTTCTTCAAGTCCTTTAATTAGACTAACCAATGATGTAAGGTCAGAGTTTTCTACTACTATTGTCTGATCATTTTCTTTCTTATGCAAATCTCTGAAACCTTTGCAAATCACTTTGTTGAGTTTCTTATTAGATGCCATGTATGCGTCGACTTCATTTGATAAGCAGAATTCTCCACCTGTCCTTCTACGTAGACATGACTCGAGTAGTTGAACACGTCCCTTCATCTGTGAGAAAGCGTCTTTAGTGACGCTACAAGTATCCAAAACCTTGAGGGAACCGTTAGAGATATGTTCTAATAATTTAACATGTTTTTCATAGGAGAAAACTTGTTGGCTAATTGGCAATTGGAGGACATCATTAACACAATCGTACAATTTTTTGAGTCCATCCAATTTTTGGCATATTGTTGAATGAGAAGAAGTGGAAGTTCCTTCAGATGACTTCAACCTTTGCAATTGCTCCTCTGCACTGACAATGAGAGGATGAGTTGCTGTAGGCAAGCTCGTGGAACGAACGAGGTTTGTCGCCATTTGATTTTCCATTTGAAGCTGTTGTCTTAACTTTTCTAGTGCAGATTGGTGAGTTTGAAGAATGTGGATGAGGAGAGGTTGTTTCTTGGAGAATGGTTTAGACCAAAATGTTAGCAGTTTATTTATATACAAACTGCAAAAGCAATAAAACAAAGAGTAATATTCTTACCTGTTTAGCCAAGTTGTCATGTCTCTCATCCTCTGAATGCTCCTCCTATTCCGCCTTTGTCTCATCCATGTACTTAGTTTTTAATAATGTCGTACTTTAATATTCCACAACAACCATGTTTTTTTGAAATTTCACGTAGCGATAAGGGGAGCCTTGGCGTAACTGGTAAAATTGATGTCATGTCACCGTGAGGTTACGGGTTCGAGCTGTGGAAACAGACTCTTGCAAAAATGCAGGGTAAGACTGCGCACAATAAACCCTTGTAGTCCTGCTCGTTCCTCGACCACGCGTATAGCGAGAGCTTAGTGCACCGAGTTGCTTTTTTTTTTAAGGGAGCAATAAGGATCTTGAAAGCCTGTCATATCTAAATTATATCAATTGCACACGTTTGAGATAAATGTGATCAACTCACATGTCAAGGGGCTAGATGTTTGTACGGTTCAGTGTACCAGTCCTTTAATCCAATTCACTACTCCTATATACAACAGTAAGCTTGTGAGACTGTTTCTTAGAAATGGCTTTAAAACAGGTGTAAGTGGAATAGTAAAATGATTTAATTGGAATTTGTTTTCCTTTCATATCTTCACACTTGCAGTTGAACATTGTCCCTATGCACTTATTCCAAAAACCTTATAGGCTATATTAATGCAGGAAGTGCATAAATAACTGTTTTTAGGACCCCCTATTTAAAGAATAGCCTAAATTTACAAGATTTTTTTAATATAATTTAGCTACCTTAGAATCAACTTCAGCCATACAAATATGAAGTTAGGAGTTGGCTAGCCCAACTTCAAAAGGTTCATCTGAAGATTGCCAAAACTAGGTGATTTTAAATAGTTTTTAAAAATTGAATGTTTTAAATAAGGACGCTACAAGCAGTGGCGAAGCCACACGATTCGTAGCTAGTGTCATTTCTACTACATTAAGACGAGAATTATTAAGAGGAATTTTCATAAAATACTCTAGTTTAGAACCTAGTAACTATAGTTTGCCTAATTATCATTCGTAGCTATTGTTCAATTATTACCAGCTTACATCACTTGTATTCAAACGCGCAGTGAATACAACATGTGTCAATTGTATTCATTCGTGCAACGAATACTACCTGTATCAATTGTATTCATTCGTGCAATTGTATTCATTCACGCAATGAATACAACATGTATCAACTGTAGCCAAAGCGAAATACAAGGGTGTATACAAAGGATACAACCTGTATCGACTGTATACAAAGAAGTATTCGTTCGTGCAACGAATACAAGCAAAGCAAAATACATAAATATAGAAAAAATAAAATGCTATTGTTGATAGTCGAACTCAAGACCTTTGCTAACTAAGCATGCGCGCTAACCAACTGAGCTACGAGCGCTTGTTGCTCTCTTGTTTCAGTTCAATACAATTAATCTCTTGTTTCATGGATCTGCTATAAAATTCAAATATAACTACGAATGGTAAATTTATTGAAAGTATAGCTACATGTAATGACCCGGCCGGTCGTTTTGAGTATTACAATCTTGTTCCCCTATTTACTGCTCAATATATGCTTTACAATTGTTATATGACTTGCCGGGGTAATTGGTTCGAGTCCGGTGAGGTTTTGAAATGAGTTGAGACACTTAGTCTCCAAGATGGAAACTTAAGTTGAAAAGGTTGACCGGATATTGACTTATGTGTAAACGACCCCGGAATAGAATTTTGATGATTTCAATAGCTCTGTATGGTGATTTTGGACTTAGGAGCGTGTTCGAAAAATTATTTGAAAATCCGTCGTAAAATTAGGCTTGAAATGGCTAAAATAGAAATTTAAGTTTGAAAGTTTGACAGGGGAATTGACTTTTTGATATCGGGGTCGGAATCCGATTCTGGAAATTTGAAAGGTCCGTTATGTCGTTTATGACTTGTGTGCAAAATTTGAGATCAATCAGACTTGATTTGATAGGTTTCGGCATCGAATGTAGAAGTTGAAATTTTTTAATTTCATTAAGATTGAATTGGGGTATGATTCGTGATTTTAGCGTTGTTTGATTTAATTTGAGGTTTTGACTAAGTTCGTATGATATTTTAGGACTTGATGGTGCATTTGGTTGAGGTCCTGGGGGCCTCGGGCGAGTTTCGGATGGTTAACGGATCAAATTCGGACATAAGAAAAAATCTGAAAATTTCAGTCTTCTGGTGCAATCGCACCTGCGAAACTTTGGTCGCAGGTGCAAGCTCGCAAGTGTGAGGAGTGAAGCGTAGATGCGGCCAGTCTTAGGGTGGTTAGCGCTTGCAGGTGCAAAGCTTTTTCCGCACCTACGTGGTCGCAGGCGCGGTGAGGGATTCGCAGAAGCGCACCCGCAGGTGCGGGATTTTGAGAGCAGGTGTGCGAGTCGGGGACTTGGCGTGTCTTCCGCAGAAGCGGAAAATGCACCGCAGAAGCGGTTCCGCATGTGCGGATAGGGGGTCGCAAGTGCGAAAAGCCTGGACAGAATGTTAAAAAAGAAGGGTCTGCGATTTTGGCTTCATTTCTAACATTTCCAACACGGGTTGAGGCGATTATTGAGAGAGAATTCATGGAAAATCTTGAGGTAAGCCACTTGTGATCATTGTTAGTCAATAATATTGGATTATCATTGAGTATTTCGACTAGATTACATGTTTTTTAGGTGAAATTAGAGGATTTGGGCCTAGGGATTTCAAAATAAGAATTTGAGATTTGGAGGTCGAGTTAATGTCGGAATTTGGTAAATTTAGTATGGTTAGACTCGTGGTTGAAAGAGCGTTCATATTTTATAATTTTTGTCGAGTTACGAGACTTGGGCCCCATGGGCAATGTTTGAGTTAAATTTCAGATTTTGTTGGAAAATTGGTATTTTCATATGGAATTAATTTCAATAAACTGTATTGACTAAATCAAATTAATTATGACTAGATTCGAGGCTTTTGGAGACCAATTCGCGAGGCAAGGGCACAGCGGAGTAAGAAATTACACGGTTTGAGATAAGTAACACTTCTAAACTTAATTCTGAGGGTATGAATCCCCAAATTTGGTGTTATATAAATTGTTTGGAGGCGACGCACACAATAGGTGACGAGCGTGTGGACGTGCACCATAGAAATTATGACTTGAATAAATCCTGTGAAGTTGTAAAATTAAAGAATCATATTATTATTCGCATATTCTCCACGTGTTCGGAAATTGAGCTGAGACTCGTATTAAAGATCATGATTAGCCTATGTGCCGGTATTTTGGGACCCACAGGGCCGTGTTGCTATTGAATTTAATTCTTTTAAAAATGTATATTTCATACTCAGTCATGTTCATTCATTGTGAGGATATTTATGGGATCGGGGCTGCCCGTATGAAGCAGGCAATATCGGCTTTATATATATTATTATTATATAGAATGGGGCTGCCCGCTTGCAGCAAGACTTATAGGCTTTTTCATTATATGGATCGGGGCTGCCTGCCTGCAGTAGGACATATCGGCTTTATATCACGCTTGGGCTGAATGAGCCCCTCCGGAGTCTGCACTCCCCAAAGTGAGCGTAGATGATTTATATACGGGATGGACTTCCTAGGGCATGGACTTGCCTTATTTATATTTGTGATGAATTTTCCTGAACATGGATCTTGTCCGAATTATTTATATTTGGGGATAAATTACACCAAGGCTGGATTGGCCTTATACGGAACTGAGTGACTGATTGTCAGTCGATGCATATATATATATATATATACGGGGTAGAATATCCCTAGGCTGGATTGGCCATAAACAGTACCGAGTGACTGAGTGGTTAGTGATCCTGCGTACGCAAGGTTTTCCACTGAGATGTGATATTCCTCATATCATGCAGTATTGATCTATCTTACTTGTACTGAGTTTAACTGTCAAACTTGAAAGCATGCCTACATTTCTATACCGTTATTTCTATACTAGACTGTACTTGTGGAGCTCGTCACTACTTTCAGCCCAAAGGATAGTCTTGTTACTTATTGAGTTGGTTGTACTCATACTACATTCTGCACCTCGTGTGCAGATCCAGGTGCTTTCGGACAGGGCGACGGTTAGATTTCAGAGTGCTTCCTGGCGTCCGCTGACCTTGACTCTCTTTCTTTCAGTTATTGTACTCTTCTATACTTTCATACAGTGTTTTTATCAGTCAGGCTTTGTATTCATTTTAGATACTCATGTACTCAGTGACACCGGGTTTTGGGATTTTTTTTATCTGTAATGGTGAGGTTTTCTATTTAATTCAATATTATATTTTCAAACTTAAAAAATATAGTATTTTATTGGGGTTGTCGGCTTGCCTAGTATTGAGATAGGCGCCATCACGACAGGTGAGAGTTTGGGTCGTGGCAAGTTGGTATCAGAGCCTAGGTTACATAGGTCTCACGAGTCATGAGCAAGTTTAGTAGAGTCGTGCGGATCAGTACCGAGACGTCTGTACTTATCTTCAAGAGGCTGCCGAACCCTTTGGAAACATTTCACTTTATTGTATTCTGTCGTGCGAAATTGTTGATTCCGGAAACTAAATTTTTGTTATTCTATTCTCTCACAGGTGGTGAGGACATGTACTACCAGATCAGACGGTCAGCCACCAGTTCCACCAGTTAGTGCCGCGAGAGGCCGGGACCGTGGTAGAGGTTGGGGCCGAGGTAGAGATCGAGGTGTAGCTTGTACAACAGTTGGAGTAGCACCTGTAGCACCACCGGTTGCTCCAGCTCGGGAGCAGATTCTAGATATAGTTGAGCCGACAGGACCAGCTGTGCCCATTATGATTCCAGGCCTTCAGGAGGCTATGGCCCAGATATTGATAGTTTGCACTCGCCTTGTTCAGGTGGTTTTGGCTCAGGCCGCACCTGCCACTTCTCAGGCTGGTGGAGGTACTCATACCCCTATTGCCCGTACTCCAGAGCAAGTAGTGCAGGGACTTCAGATTCTGGGGCACCCCCAGTCCAGCCGGTTGTAGCTGCCCAGGCCCAGGTGATCCCCGTTATGGCCGATGATGAGCAGAGGAAACTTGAGAGATTTGGGAGGCTACGACCTCCATCATTTAGCAGTGCTGAGTCGGAGGATGCTCAGGGTTTTCTGGATAAGTGCCAGCAGATGCTTCGGACATCGGGTATTCTGGAGTCCAGTGGGGTCTTGTTCATTATTTTTCAGTTTTCTAGGGCTACCTTCAGATGGTGGGAGACTTATGAGAGGAGCAGACCAGTTGGTGCAGTACCACTTTCATGGCATGAGTTCTCCGTATTATTTCTAGAGAAGTTTGTGCCACAGACCCGCAGAGAGGAACTGCGCAGGCAGTTCGAGTATTTACTTCAGGAGGACATGTCCTTGACTCAGTATGAGATGCGATTTTCAGAGTTAGCCCATCATGCAGTTTGGTTGGTTCCAACTGAGAGAGGGAGGATCAGGAGGTTCATTAATGGCCTCAACCAGCAGTTTTGTTTTGTTATGACTCTAGGGAATATAGCAGGTATTAGATTCGAAGAGGTGGTTGACAGTGCTCGACAGCCAGAGATGGCCCGTACTCAGGAGCGTGAGGAGAGGGAGGTCAAGAGGTCTCGTGGTCCCGGTAATTCCAGGTGTTCCTTCTGGGGGGACAGCCCTATCACAGTAGGGGTCGTCCTTATAGGCCCGCTCAGATGGCTCGTTCAGCTCATTGTGGCACATCAGCTAGCCATGGTTCATACAATGCTCGACAGAGGCAGTCTTTTCTTGGTGCACTTCCTGCTCAGAGATCATCTCGTGCACCATTAGTTCAGGGTTCATATGTACCAGGTTCTTCTGGTAGTTATTCTGGTTCTCGAAGTCCGCCTCAGAACTCGCCACCATTTTTCGAGAGGGATTGCTATGAGTGTGGAGAGCTGGGTCATGTGAGGAAATATTGTCCCCGCCTTTTGCGAGGTCCAGTTCAGTAAAGGAGTCAGGCTACGACTTCAGCACCAGTTGCTCCACCACCCGCCCTTCCAGCTCGGGGTGGGGCTCAGTCATCTAGGGGTCGCCCAAGAGGGGGAGGCCGATCAGGTGGCGGTCAGGCCCGATTCTATGCTTTTCCTGCCAGGCCAGATGTTGTTGCTTCAGATGTAGTGATCACAGGTATTGTCTCAGTGTCCCACATGGAAGCTTCTATATTATTTGACCTTGGTTCCACATATTCGTATGTTTCATCATATTTTGTTCATTATATGGATATGCCCCGTGAGTCCTTAGTTTCCCCTATTCGTGTATCTACGCCGGTGGATGATACTATTATTGTGGACCGTGTATATCGGTCGTGTGTGGTAACTATTGGGGGACTGGAGACCAGAGTTGATCTCTTATTACTTAGTATGGTTGATTTTGATGTAATCCTGGGTATGGATTGGTTATCTCCATGTCATGCTATTCTAGATTGTCATGCAAAAACGGTGACGTTGGTGATACCGGGTTTGCCGAAGGTTGAGTGGAGAGGTTCTCCAGATTATGTTCCCAGCAGAGTAATTTCTTACTTAAAGGCTCAACATATGGTTGGAAAAGGATGTTTGTCATATTTGGTCTTTGTGAGAGATGTTGATTCAGACACTCCTACTATTGATTATATATCCGTAGTGCGGGATTTTTCGGATGTATTTCCTGCAGACCTGCCGGGTATGCCACCCGACAGGGATATTGATTTCGGTATTGACTTAGTGCCGGTCACTCAGCCCATTTCTATTCCTCCATATCGTATGGCACCAGCTGAATTCAAAGAATTGAAAGAGCAACTTCAGGAACTTCTTGATAAGGGGTTTGTTAGGCCTAGTGTGTCACCTTGGGTGCACCGGTTCTGTTTGTAAAAAAGAAAGATGGTACTATGCGGATGTGCATCGACTACAGGCAGCTGAACAAAGTTACAATCAAGAACAACTATCCTTTGTCGCGTATTGATGACTTATTTGACCAGCTCCAGGGAGCGAGGGTATTCTCCAAAATTGATTTGAGATCTGGGTATCACTAGTTGAAAATTCGGGATTCGAATATTCTAAAGACGGTATTCAAGACCCGTTATGGTTACTATAAATTTCTCGTAATGTCTTTTGGGTTGACCAACGCCCCAGCAACATGTATGCACTTGATGAATAGTGTATTCCAGCCGTATCGTGATTTATTTATCGTAGTATTTATTGATTATATTCTAGTATACTCACATAGCCAGGAGGGACATGCACAACATTTGAGTATTTTACTACAGAGGCTGATGGAAGAGAAGCTTTATGCCAAATTTTCCAAGTGTGAGTTCTGGCTTAGTTCGGTGGCATTCTTGGGACACATAGTGTCCAGTAAAGAAATTAAGGTGGATCCGAAGAAGATAGAGGCAGTTCAGAGTTGGCCTAGGCCATCTTCAGCTACTGAGATTCGGAGTTTGCTTGGCTTAGCTGGTTATTATCGTCATTTTGTGGAGGGCTTCTCGTCTATTGCATCGCCCTTAACTAAATTGACCCAGAAGGGTGCTCCATTCAGGTGGTCGGTTGAGTGTGAAGAGAGCTTTCAGGAGCTTAAGACTGCCTTGACCACAGCTCCAGTTCTAGTTTTACCTTCAGCTTCTGGTTCTTATACAGTGTATTGTGATGCTTCTCAGATCGGTATTGGGTGTGTCTTAATGCAGGAGGGTAGAGTGATTGTTTATACATCGCGCCAGTTGAAGTCAAATGAAAAGAACTACACTGTTCATGATTTAGAATTGGCAGCCATTGTTCATGCATTGAAAATTTGGAGGCACTATCTCTATGGTGTGTCTTGTGAGGTATTTACAGATCATCGGAGTCTTCAACACTTATTTAAATAGAAGGATCTAAATTCGAGACATCGAAGATGGTTGAAGCTGCTGAAGGATTATGATATTACTATTCTGTATCATCCCGGGAAGGCCAATGTGGTGGCCGATGCCTTGAATAGGAAGGCGGTGAGTATGGGTAGCCTTGCATTCATTCCTGTTGGTGAAAGGCCTTTGGCAGTTAATGTTCAGGCCTTGGCCAATCAGTTCGTGAGATTAGATATTTTGGAGCCTAGTCGGGTTCTAGCGTGTGTGGTTTCTCGGTCTTCCTTATATGATCGCATCAGAGAGCGCCAGTATGATGATCCCCATCTGCTTGTCCTTAAGGACACAGTTCAGCACGGTGATTCCAGGGATGTTACTATTAGGAATGATGGGGTATTGAGGATGCATGGTCGTATTTGTGTGCCGAATGTGGATGGGCTGCGTGAATTGATTCTTGAGGAAGCCCACAGTTCGCAGTATTCCATTCATCCGGGTGCCACTAAGATGTACCAAGACTTAAGGCAACACTATTGGTGGAGAAAAATGAAGAAAGATATAGTTGGGTTTGTAGCTCGGTATTTAAATTGTCAACAGGTGAAATACGAGCATCAGAGACCAGGCAGATTGCTTCAGAAACTTGAAATTTCGAAGTGGAAGTGGGAGCGTATTACCATGGACTTCCTAGTTGAACTCCCACGGACTTTGAGAAAGTTTGATGCTATTTGGGTAATTGTGGATTAGTTGACTAAGTCCGCGTATTTTATTCCAGTTGGTACTACTTATTCTTCGGAGCGGTTGGCTGAGATTTATATCCGCGAGATTATTTGCCTACACGGTGTGCCAGTGTCTATCATTTCAGATCGGGGCACATAGTTTACATCACAGTTTTGGAGAGCAATGCAGCGAGAATTAGGTACACAAGTTCAGTTGAGTACCGCATTTCACCCTCAGACGGACGGACAGTCCGATCGCACTATTCAGATATTGGAAGATATGTTACATGCTTGTGTTATAGATTTTGGAGGTTCTTGGGATAAGTTTCTGCCACTTGCAGAGTTTTCTTACAATAATAACTACCAATCGAGCATTCAGATGGCTCCGTATGAGGCTTTATATAGGAGACAGTGTCGGTCTCCGGTGGGTTGGTTTGAGCTAGGTAAGGATAGGCTACTGGGTACTGATTTGGTGCAGGATGCTTTGGAGAAGGTTAAATTGATTCAGGATCGACTTCGCGCATCACAGTCTAGACAGAAAAGTTATGCCGATAGGAAGGTCCGCGATGTTGCTTACATGGTAGGAAAGAAGGTATTACTCCGAGTTTTTCCTATGAATAGTGTTATGAGGTTTGGGAAGAAGGGCAAGTTGAGTCCTAGGTATATTGGGCCTTTTGAAATACTTAAGAAGATTGGAGAGGTAGCTTATGAACTTGCATTGCCACCTAATCTATCGGGTGTTCATCCAGTATTTCATGTATCTATGCTTCAGAAGTATGTCGGAGATCCGTCTCATATTTTGGATTTCAACACAGTGCAGTTGGATGGTAATTTGACTTATGATGTGGAGTCGGTGGCCATTATAGACCGGCAGGTTCGAAAGTTGAGATCAAAGACCATAGCTTTAGTGAAAGTGCAGTGGAGAGGCCAGCCAGTCGGAGAAGCTACTTGGGAGACTGAGCGAGAGATAAGGAGCAAATACCCATACCTATTTAGACTCCAGGTATGATTCTAAACCCCGTTCGAGGATGAACGTTTGTTTAAGAGGGAGAGAACGTAATGACCCGGCAGTTCGTTTTGAGTATTACAACCATGTTCCCCCATTTACTACTCAATTTATGCTTTACAGTTATTTGACTTGTCGGGGTAATTGGTTCGGGTTCGGTGAGGTTTTAAAATGAGTTGAGACACTTAGTCTTCAAGATGGAAACTTAAGTTAAAAAGGTTGATCAGATGTTGAATTATGTGTAAACGACTCCGGAATAGAATTTTAATGATTCCAATAGTTCCGTATGGTGATTTTGGACTTAGGATCGTGTCCGAAAAATTATTTAGAAGTTCGTAGTTAAATTAGGCTTGAAATAGCTAAAATAAAAATTTAAGTTTGCAAGTTTGACCGGGGAGTTGACTACTTGATATCAAGGTCGGAATCTGATTCTAGAAATTTGAATAGGTCCGTTATGTCATTTATGACTTGTGTGCAAAATTTGAGGTCAATCGGACTTGATTTGATAGGTTTCGGCATCGAATGTAGAAGTTGAAAGTTCTTAATTTTATTAAGCTTGAATTGGGATATGAATCGTGATTTTAGCGTTGTTTGATGTGATTTGAGGTTTCGACTAAATTCGTATGATGTTTAGGACTTATTGATGAATTTGGTTGAGGTCCCATGGACCTCGGGTGAGTTTCGGATGGTTAACGTATCAAATTCGAACATAAGAAAAAATCTTAAAATTTCAGTCTTCTGGTGCAATCGCACCTACAGAACTTTGGCCGCAGGAAGCTCGCAGGTGCGAAGAGTGGAGCACATATGCGGCCAGGCTTGGGGTGGTCAGAGCTCGCAGGTGCAAAGCTTTTTTCGCAGCTGCATGGTCGCAGGCGCGGTGAGGGGTTTGCAGAAGCGCACCCGCAGGTACGGGATTTTGAGCGCAGGTGCACGAGTCGGGGACTTGGCGTGTCTTCCGCAGAAGCAGAAAATGCACCGCAGAAGCGGTTCTGCAGGTGCGGATAGGGGGTCGCAGGTGCGAAAAGCCTGGACATAATGTTAAAAAAAATAAGGGTCCGCGATTTGGCCTTCATTTCTAACATTTCCAACACGGGTTGAGGCGATGTTTGAGCGAGAATTCGCAGGAAATCTTGAGGTAAGTCACTTGTGATCATTGTTAGTCAATAATATTGGATTATTATTGAGTATTTCGACTAGATTACATATTTTTGAGGTGAAATTAGAGGAATTGGGCCTAGGGATTTCAAAATAAGAATTTGAGATTTGGAGGTCGAGTTGATGTCGGAATTTGATAAATTTTGTATGATTAGACTCGTGGTTGAATGAGCGTTCATATTTTATAACTTTTGTCGGGTTTCGAGACGTGGGTCCCACAGACGATTTTTGAGTTAAATTTTAGATTTTGTTGGAAAATTAGTATTTTCATATGGAATTAATTCCAATAAATTGTATTGAGTGAATCGAATTAATTATGACTAGATTCGAGGCTTTCGGAGACTAATTCACGAGGCAAGGGCATAGCAGAGTAAGACATTACACGGTTTGAGGTAAGTAATACTTCTACACTTGGTTCTGAGGATATGAATCCCCGAATTTGGTATTATATAAATTGTTTGGAGGTAACAGACGTGATAGGTGACGAGCGTGTGGACGTGCACCATAGAAATTGTGACTTGAATAAATCCTGTGATGTTGTAAAATTAAAGAATCATGTTATTATTCGCATATTCTCCACGTGTTAGGAAATTGAGCTGAGACTCATATTAAAGATCATGATTAGGCTACGTGCCGATATTTTGGGACCCACAGGGTCGTGTTGCTGTTGAATTTAATTGTATTAAAAATATATATTTCATACTTAGTCATGTTCATCCATTGTGAGGATATTAATGGGATCGGGGTTGCCCGCCTGCAGCAGGCCATATCGGCTTTATATATATTATTATTATATGAAACGGGACTGTCCGTCTGTAGCAGGCCTTAATAGGCTTTATCATTATATGGATCGGGGTTGCTCGCCTGCAGCAGGCCATATCGGCTTTATATCACGTTTAGGCTGAAGGAGCCCCTTCGGAGTCTGCACCCCCCACAGTGAGCGTAGATGATTTATATATGGGATGGACTTCCCAGGGCATGGACTTGCCTTACTTATTTATATTTGTGATGAATTTTACTGGATATGGATCTTGTCCGAATCATTTACATTGGGGAGAAATTACCCAAGGGCTAGATTGGCGTTATACGGTACTGAGTGACTGACTGTCAGTCGATGCATATATATATACGAGATGGAATATCCCTAGGTTGGATTGGCCATAAACAGTACCGAGTGACCGAGTGATTAGTGATCGTGAGTACACGAGGTTTTCCAATGAGATATCATATTCCTCATATCATGCAATATTGATCTATCTTACTTGTACTGAGTTTAACTGTTGAACTTGAAAGCATGCCTACATTTCTGTACCGTTATTTCTATACTGGACTGTACGTGTGGAGCTCGTCACTACTTTCAGCCCAAAGGTTAGTCTTATTACTTATTGAGTTGGTTGTACTCATACTACACTCTGCACATCGTGTGCAGATCCAGGTGCTTTCGGACACCGCGACTATTAGATTTCAAAGTGTTATCAATCGGAGACTACCAAGGTAGT
This sequence comes from Nicotiana otophora, assembly GCA_000715115.1. Taxonomy (NCBI): domain Eukaryota; kingdom Viridiplantae; phylum Streptophyta; class Magnoliopsida; order Solanales; family Solanaceae; genus Nicotiana; species Nicotiana otophora. The sequence continues at coordinate 17,803 of AWOL01S0178713.1, forward strand.
TGCCTGGCGTCCGCTGACCTTGACTCTCTTTCTTTCAGTTATTGTACTGTTCTATACTTTCAGATAGTATTTTTATCAATCAGGCTTTGTATTCATTTAGATGCTCATGTACTCAGTGATACCGGATTTTGAGAGTGTTTTGTATCTGTAATGGTGAGGTTTTCTATTGAATTCAGTATTTTATTTTCAAACTTAAAAGATATAGTGTTTTATTGGGGTTGTCGGCTTGCCTAGTATTGAGATAGGCGCCATCACGACATGTGAGATTTTGGGTCGCGATACTACAAATGATAAATACAGTGTATATGTTTGATATGTCGCGTAATTTTTCCTTGTAACTAGGACATTAGGCAGATCCCTTCCCTTGGACTTGGGCCACCTTCTTATGAATGATCCAATGGGCCTTGTACAAATAACTTAGAGATGAGCATGATATGGGCCTTGCAATACATGGCCAAACTACTGCTTCCTTGTACCCCCGTATTTTTAGCCCAATTTCTTGCTATTGAGCAGTGAAGGTAAGCTTGAGGTCTCTTGCATTTCCAAATAACTGTTCTGTGAGTATTTGCGGGCTCTTTATTTTCCCACGTAGAAAGCATAAATATCAAAGACTGACTGGATAACATTTATAACACGTACAACAATCCACGCAACATCCAAATCTATGGCTTCTATTCAACACATCTCAAAGAATTAGCAAAGACCAACTTAAAGCTCTCCATATTCAACACCTCTCAAAGAATTGCATATATGATTGCCTTTTACCCCACTGTTTTAGAAAGAAAAAAATCTCCATATTCCCCAAAATTTAAGAACAAGAATTGATCAGTAGTACAACTAAGACCAAATCAAACAAACACCTTCCAGATTTAGTTATGGCCAATTCTCTGATCTCTTCCAACTTCTTTGGTTCTCAAATCTTTGTCTCTCCTCCCACACCTAAAACCACAAAATATTTTCATTTTCACTCCAAAAGAAAGTCTTTAATCCCTCAATCAATTCTCAACAAAAAACCCAATTCAGATAATTTAAAGAATATTCCTTCAAAAGCTGCTTTAGCTGCTTTACTATTTTCTTCAATCACTCCACATGCCTTTGCTCTTGACAATACTACCCCTACAGTACCAACCCCTCAAGTGATTCAAGCTGAAGCAGCCAATCCCAGCACTTCAAATCCATTCTCTCAAAATATAATCTTGAATGCTCCAAAGCCTCAAGCACAGACCAATCCTGAACTTCCAGAAGTTTCTCAATGGAGATACAGTGAATTCTTGAATGCTGTGAAAAAGGGTAAAGTTGAAAGGGTCCGATTCAGTAAAGACGGATCTGCCCTTCAGCTTACTGCTGTTGATGGCCGTAGAGCTAGTGTAATTGTGCCTAATGACCCGGATTTAATTGACATTTTGGCTATGAATGGTGTTGATATATCAGTTTCTGAAGGTGATTCTGCTGGTAATGGGTTGTTTAATTTAATTGGAAATTTATTCCCTTTTATTGCTTTTGCTGGATTGTTCTATCTTTTCCAGAGATCTCAAGGTGGGCCTGGTGGGCCAGGTGGGCTTGGTGGGCCCATGGATTTTGGTAGGTCAAAGTCAAAGTTTCAAGAAGTTCCTGAAACTGGAGTGACTTTTGCTGATGTTGCTGGTGCTGATCAAGCTAAATTGGAGTTACAAGAAGTGGTTGATTTTTTAAAGAATCCTGATAAGTATACTGCTTTAGGTGCTAAAATACCAAAAGGGTGTCTTTTGGTGGGACCACCTGGTACAGGAAAGACACTTTTGGCTAGAGCAGTTGCTGGTGAAGCTGGTGTACCATTTTTCTCATGTGCAGCATCAGAGTTTGTTGAGTTGTTTGTTGGTGTTGGAGCTTCTAGAGTGAGGGATTTGTTCGAGAAGGCGAAGTCGAAAGCGCCTTGCATTGTGTTTATTGATGAGATTGATGCTGTGGGGAGGCAGAGAGGGGCAGGAATGGGAGGTGGGAATGATGAGAGAGAGCAGACTATTAATCAACTCTTGACTGAAATGGATGGGTTTTCTGGAAATAGTGGAGTCATTGTTTTGGCTGCAACTAATAGGCCTGATGTTCTTGATTCTGCATTGTTGAGACCTGGGAGGTTCGATCGACAAGTGACTGTCGACAGGCCTGATGTTGCTGGTAGAATCAAGATTCTTCAGGTTAGTGTATTCTTCTTCTCTTGGCTTCAACTTTATGCTTGTTCTTGTCTAGTGTTGGTTTCCTCATTCATTATCCTTTGGAAGAAACTCAGAAGTAGTGATATGTAGAGATCGAAATTAGCAAATTTGCAATTTCATATTTTATGGACATACTTCATATGGTAGACAATAATGTGATACGTCTGTACCTTGAGGTAATGTGAGTGTTAATAATGTATTTTCTTGATCTATTGAAAAAACGTCGTAACTTGGTGAAAGTGTTGCTGAACAAGCTTGAGGAGTTCCAATTTGAAAATCGTGGTATTTTTTAAAATATTTTTTAGTACATAGGGGGTAGGGGAAGGGAAATGGGGGAGGGGAATACAAGTTGGGGAATCGAACTCTCACCAACAAGGTGAAAGTTCAGGTAGCCATCCAAGTTTGTTATCCAAGTAACAAACTGTGCTACTAAGATTTCCCCGAAAGTGTGGTTTTTACAGTTGTTATATCAAAAACTGAGTATACTAGTGTTAACCACAAGTGCAGTCCCCAAATCTGGAAAACAGACTTCTGCTTTCTCGAAAAATGTTTTCTGTTTGTTGAACTGCTTGTCTTACCATTATGCATGACAGGTGCATTCTAGAGGAAAGGCCCTTGCAAAGGATGTGGACTTTGAGAAGATTGCCAGGAGAACACCGGGTTTCACTGGTGCAGATTTGCAAAACTTGATGAATGAAGCAGCCATCCTTGCAGCTAGGCGTGAACTAAAGGAAATAAGTAAAGATGAGATATCCGATGCTTTGGAGAGGATAATTGCTGGCCCAGAGAAGAAAAATGCTGTTGTTTCAGAGGAGAAGAAGAAGCTGGTAGCTTATCATGGTATGAAAGAAACTAAATAACACACTTAATCAGTTAGTAGTCACTCTTTTTGATGGCGTGTCTACATTTGGATTACAGAGGCCGGCCATGCCTTGGTTGGTGCACTTATGCCCGAGTATGATCCTGTTGCCAAGATATCTATAATTCCTCGAGGCCAAGCTGGTGGTCTTACCTTCTTTGCCCCCAGCGAAGAAAGACTTGAGTCGGGCTTGTACAGCAGGAGCTACCTAGAGAATCAAATGGCAGTTGCACTTGGTGGAAGGTCAGTTTTACCTATTGTGCAATGTTCATGTTCATCCTTTTGCACCTGTTTAGATATTTATTACTCCAGTCTATCTTGAAGTTGGTTATTTGCCCCTTATAATATGACTTAAGTATCAAACTGCACGCTATTTCCTCCTTGTGTAGTTACTTCTAATAGATCGGAGGGCTGGGTTCTTAGGGTAGATGATCTTTTTAACTCATCCATTACTTGCTTACCTCATACACTAAACGCCCAATTCCATTTCTCAACTCCCCCTGCTCTTCCAGGGTTGCTGAGGAGGTTATTTTTGGACAAGATAACGTAACAACTGGGGCATCTAACGATTTCATGCAAGTTTCACGAGTGGCAAGGCAGATGGTTGAGAGATTAGGGTTCAGCAAAAAGATTGGACAAGTTGCCATTGGAGGAGGTGGAGGAAATCCTTTCCTAGGTCAACAGGTACATGCTTCGTGCAAGTTGTCTTTTTCGTTTCAATGCTGCAAGAATTGTTAATCATGCCTTTAACATTTTCGTCGTTTAATTTCAGATGTCAACCCAGAAAGACTACTCCATGGCTACAGCCGATGTGGTTGATGCTGAAGTAAGGGAATTGGTTGAAAGAGCATATGAAAGGGCAACAGAGATTATCACAACACACATTGACATCCTACACAAGCTTGCTCAGCTGTTGATAGAGAAAGAAACTGTTGATGGTGAAGAGTTCATGAGCCTTTTCATCGATGGCAAGGCCGAGCTATACATTTCATGATTTCACCAATATATCCTCACCACTCTGTTGTATTAACAAAATATACATACAAAATTATTTTCATATTTTGACAAATTAGAATGAAAAACTTGACATGCGCATTTACCAACAAAGCAAATGATTCTCTTCCTTTGTCATACATAGTTCTAAGGCAATCACACTCAAACAAATGATACAAGAACTTTAGGCTAATTTTTTGGTGACAAAAATAAATGTAGGACCAAAAGAATGATACAAGTCGGGTATTATCAAGATCAAGATCCTCTTCCACTTCGTTTTTTCTCTTCGAGAATTGCAGCTTCATTCAACATGTCAGCTGCATCTTTGTGCATGTCTAGCTTGGAAAGTGCAACTGCTTGCATGTAAAATGCTGTAGACCAATCTGGGTAGACACATTGTGCTTGCATTGCATCTCGAAGGGCAGCATCTGGTTGATCACACATGAGATAACAAAGACTTCTTCGTGCATAGACAGTTGGAGACACCATTGTTCCCACATCTACGAACTGCAATGAGAAACGAAAATAAGCAAATTGCCCTAATGTATATTCTTTAGTTCATTCATCTTTTCTGCAATAGTATAGGCCTCTTGAATTCTTGTTATACGTCATTGTTATTAGCTAGTAAATGATGATCTAGCTGATTTTAGGTAACTGCAATGAGAAACGAAAATAAGCAAATTGCCCTAATGTATATTCTTTAGTTCATTCATCTTTTCTGCAATAGTATAGGCCTCTTGAATTCTTGTTATACGTCATTGTTATTAGCTAGTAAATGATGATCTAGCTGATTTTAGGTAACTGCAATGAGAAACGAAAATAAGCAAATTGCCCTAATGTATATTCTTTAGTTCATTCATCTTGTCCAGATAAATAAGCCAATAAAAGCACTCTGTGTAACCTAAAATCAGCTAGATCATCATTTACTAGCTAATAACAATGACGTATAACAAGAATTCAAGAGGCCTATACTATTGCAGAAAAGATGATTGAGTAAAGCATCAAATGGAGCTGCAAATTTCTCCCTGCCAAATCTGCAGGAATCTCATTCTTCAAAAGGCAGTTTACGTCATGCTACAATATCAGCATAGAATGGAGCCTATACATTGGATGTCCCATTTAACATGGCAGATTTTACCAGTCACTCAAATAACCAACATGTCACAACCCGGTGAGCCAAACCAGCTACAGTTCAAACTACATGTCAAGAATGCATTGAGTCTATTCCTTAGATTATTGGCCAAGGATGACTCACTGGTTATACAAATAACCGAAATGTCACCAACTTGGTGAATGAGGCTACGTACAGGCCCCATTTACATTTTGGTCTTCTGTTAAATGGTTGAATTTAGATGGCTCGAAAGGAAACTGAAATTTCAAGGAGATGCACCAGTTTGAAATTCTAAATCAGGTACATAATAGATTTGGGGAATGTCAATGAACCCACCCAAAAAGTGGCACAAAACCTGTCATTCCCACCCCAAAAGGAGACTCATGTCTCTATCAATCAAGGGAGTACTAGTTATGGCATCCAATTGTATAAATGGTTTTCAGGAGTTAGTATGAATCATATTTTAGTCTACCTTAAGCACGACTGCGTCAAAGTATTTTTATTGCCGATAACGACCTTACTAAAATGAATGCAAATACCTGAGAATAGCAATCTATGGCAATTTTAAAGTCCTTGTCCCGAAATGCCAAGTCTCCCCGCTTTCTTGCCTCTAGCATATCCCTCATCTGTTGAGTCCACTCTTGGAAAGACAACTGCATCATTGGGCGTCCAGCATCAATATAAGGATGTCAAAGAAACAGACACTTCTGCAGTGGCAGTTTGGGTCAAAAGAATTACCTCATTTGTCCCTTCATCGTCTTTATAATGTGTCATTACCAAAATCTGATGAATAGCTGTGAGATCCATTCTCGAACAAGCATCACCCATTGCGGAAAGAGGGTGCTGTGGAGTTGGCGGAGCTTCCTCAGGCTTAGGAATACCCAACATTACATGAGATGCGACCTGCAACCAGAATACCAGAAACTCCTTTCAACCTCTAATGGAATAAGACAAAGCAATCAATAAGAGTCTAGACTAATGAAAACAGAGTCAAAGTTCCTGCCAAGAGCAGTTGCTCATAATTGCCCATGACAAAAAGAACAGAAGATGTGCATACATGCATACAGAAAGGCGAGGATGTGGGGGCATCTTAAGATAGAGGAGAAATGAGGAGGCAAGATTACATTCACGACATTCGGTAATTCTGCTTGATGAAAGCCCACAAAATTCAACGACAATATGAGCTTTTTTTTGCATATCTTTTGGAAGGGGGGAGGATAGAGAACAAGACATCGAGAAAAATAGAGTACATTATGGCGGTAGGACTAACATCAGGTTTACTTTGCAATGGACCAAGTGTTGAAACGAGGTCTTTGGTATTTGGTCGCTCCCTGGGTTCATACTGCAAGCAGCGTGAAGCCAGATCAAATACAACGGTCGCCTCTTCTGTCGAGAAATTTCCCTCCAAATGTGAATCCATTAATAGAAGAATGTTTTTGCCCCGTATCATATCAAGTGCCTGAAACATAAAGGAATGAACTGAGCACATAAATTTCAAAGTTGATATTTAAAACAGTTGCATAAAAAGGGGGAGAAATTATAAAACAAAAATAAAGGTAAACAACAATAAGGAATGCTCTTCCAAGAGAAAGTGGAAGAAATATACTCAACATGAATGTTAACGTCAAACGAATTTCTTCCTCTTCAGTTAAAATGTTAAGCAAAGGTACATAAAAAGTATGTGGATGTTTAGCTTAGTCAAACAGTTTCAAACTCCGTTCCCAGCCTAATGTCCAACTGCCCTCCTATTGCTAGTCCAACAACAAAAGTCGTATTCGTATATGGTCCCTTCAAATAATTTCCAGAGCACCAGCACATAAATGCAGAATGAAGTGTTCCCATCATCATGAGGTCGTACTCCCCGAGACTTGCAGCAAGAAGAAATGGATGTACAACTGACAAACAGACTCTTAGAAACTTACATGACCGGGAGGAATATGTTTTCCACTTAGCAGATCCAAAAGGACAGTTCCATAGCTGAAAACAACACTTTCTTGAGTAACTCTTCCTGCAAATAAACAAGAAATTATTCCTCCCCTAATATAAGTTAACAATGAGAATGATGATAAATAGAAAGTGTTAGATATCAATAGAATCACTAATGTAGCTCATAATGGCATCTTGCCTTTTTCAATTGTCATATTTAAGTTCCATCTCCCCCTTCTCCAAAAAAAAAAAGAAACGTACTGAAAGCAGGAATGTAATAGAACTATCGGAACATAATTGTATAACACCAGCATCCCAGGAGTAATACATGGTTATGTAGGATTGGAATTCCAAAATCACTCTAAGGGTCTGAGATACATGAAAATCTCTTCTTAGTGAACTGCCCTAC
>AWOL01S0178781.1:0-17037 GCA_000715115.1 Nicotiana otophora
CATTGTTGTGTTCGGGAACCGTGTTCACAGAATCATCATTTTTGCTATTTCATCTAAATTCTAAGGTTAAGTATTGTGTATTTCTTCAATGATTATATTATTTCAGGATCAAATTAGTTCACTTGTCTAGAAATCACGTACAAATCCACCTGTATCATTTTACGGGTAAACAGTACTAAGGGTGATCACCTGATTGGCGACAGTAGCTTCTTATACGGGTAACTAGTCTAGTTTTGACCACTAATACTGTATATCCTTACCTGATCATAAAGTAAAATCTGATCCGTAAGTAGATTTTGTAACACCATTTCTCCTCATTTAATAATTTCCTTCTCCCACCCCCATATACGCAGCCACTTTTCTCATGTTTTGATAATTGTTGTATTATACCTGAATTAAGGGGATGATTGTTTTGTTCAAATTTTCGGGGCTGTACCTAAAATTAAACTTGATGAAAAAACACATTTAGGACTGTTCGAAATCTTGTACATATCTTGTTCTCTATGATCCACTTGATTAACATTATTGGTGAAAGATCTCAAAAAGTCTTTGGATTGGCTGATACGTACGATTTGGTGAATGTTAAAAGATTTGATCTCTTCCTCACCATAAGAATAGTGGCTATTTCATATATTCCTATAGATTTGCATATTTCTTCATTATCTCGTCCCCTAGTGATTATTCCTCCCTAGTATATATACATACTAAAAACTGCAGTTGTTATTAGCAACATTTTTCCAGCCCAATAAGACCAACTACAGTACCATATAATTTTGTTTGAGAATTGCTGACATGAACAAGAATAAAAATAATTGAACCAAATGTATCAGTAGAGATAACAGCAGATACTTACTTTTCTACAACTTAACAACATAAAGACTTGTTATCAACATCAAGTACAACGAATCAATGATACTGTCACCGCCCCAAATTTTTCTCTTCCTGGCACCTAATCTCTAATACTAGGTAAGCCTAATACTTACTGAATTAAATGACAGAATTTAACCAAAACAACTATCGAATATTAAACCATAATCTTCTATAATAAGCCAACAACCTCGACTACAATACAATATCCCAAAACCGGTAGTACAAGTCATAAGCTCTACTGAGTTCACTAGAAAATTTCTAAGTACAATTGTTCCGAAATAGAAATAAACTGTACAAAGTAAAATATCAGAAGGTGACTCAGAGGCCTGCGAACGCGATGGGAGGTATACCATGAGTCTCCACAGCAATGTCCGATTAACTAGCTAATGATCCACAAACTCCGAAGTACCTAGATCTGCAAAAAAATGTGCAGAAAGTGTAGCATGAGTATACCACGGCGGTACCCAGCAAGTATCAAGACTAACCTCGGTGGAGTAGTGACGAAGGACAGTCAAGACACCTACTAGACATGACAAGTTGTACGAGTATAAATATGAAACTAACAAGGGACAATACCAATATATAGCTAAGCATGGTAAACGACAATAATACTTGCAATAGAAAACTAGAAGCAATAATTATTAACAAGGAACAAAGTGGTAATAACATCATAGGGTAAGCCGAATACAGTTTAAGTCCGGTGAAACCAAGTAAGAAAACCAAGTAACAACTCAATAAGAACAACTGCTTTCACACAAAATCTACTCAAGAGTTTTTCCGAGGTACCACACCTCATAATTTCAATTCACGGGTCCTAATTCACGAACCCTAATCACTTGGCATCTTGTGCCCACATTACAATTCACAATCGCACGAAAAACTCACGTGTGAATACCATTAATACCTCATATTTACACGGACAAATCACGTGCTAAGGGAGTGACAATATCTCATAACCGCACGGACGACTCACATGCCAATAGTACAACTCTCACAGAGAAGGCAAGTAAACGAGAATACATGTAAATTGTCAATAAACGTCAGGATTCATCTTTTTTAACAGATATGAGCAATTAATTATGTGTATGCTTGTGCAAGTGTTCTACCACAACTCAAATCAAAAAGTAAGAGAAGGGACGGAGAATGGTACATAAGAAACAACACTACAAACATAAAATACCTAACTCACACAAGGTAGGCATACCACTACACAAATATCATCAATAATAATGCCCACATGCCATAGACAATACGAATAAGTAATACGGAGATGTAATGAAAAAATGAAGGAACAGCTGAGACGAAGCCAAGATAATAGCATGAACTACTACTGAAAATCAACAATGGAAATAGTACAAAGAAGCAACTAAAGGGCTACAGTGATCATGAATGAACAACAACTACTAGAATAATAAAGAATGAAGCAACAAGAAATATTCCCTCCAAAATATTTTGCAACATGAAATAAACAGCAAGAATCACAACGAAGCACCGCCTCGTGTATAATAAAATTAAACTGAGGTACCACCTCGTATAATAAGGAATTACGACTGAGGTACCACCTCGTATTCATATTTCTCAATTTCAATCATAATTTTTCCTTATATCGTTGCGTGAGCTTTACATTTGAAATAGGTTCTGAAAATAGTTTTTTCAAAATAGCTACATACACTTTAACCCACCTTATGATGTTGTGTGGCTTCACGTAGTTCCCCTACAAGCAACACACACATAAGTCTCACCTTATACCGCTGCATGCACATCAACCTCAAGACTTATATCGCTGCATGTGCATCAATATCATATCACAATAACAATTCGCACCACAAGTACCCATATATCAAAACTTGCCAACAACAATAATATCGATGTTTCCACAACAATAACACATGGCTCCACCACAACGTATACAAGAATATCAACAACAACAATGGATGAAAATTGCTCAATAAGATAGATGTTTCAATAATAACCAACATCGCCTCAACGTATTAATGACTTTCATAACTTCAACCCCAAATAACTCAACAATGAGAGGAATAATGTATAACCATAATACTGGATAAGAATAACTCTTAATAAAATAGATAATATTCAACAATGAGTCTAAAATAATGGAAATCAACAAGTAAAGGGACAACATGAACAATTACTTCAAGTAACAAAAAAATCAATAAGGAAGGAGATAACACGAACGATAACTTCAAACAATGATAATTAACAATGAAGGGATAACAATAACTTCGATTAAGTTAAGCAATTGCGGAAGAGATAACAATAATTCTAATAAAAGTTAAGTAATTACGGAAGAGATGGCATGGCAACTAAAGAGGAAACAACTTCAATTAAGGCCTATAAGAATTTATTTGACAACAAGTGTAGAACATAAATCAATCAACTTCAAATAAGATACGTAAGGGGAAATTTAGCAAATGGAGGATTTAACATGATAAGAGGACTTCATGTTTAATGAACATAAGAATCTAAGAGTCTAAGTCTGTCAAATTTCCACATATAAGTCGTGTACACACTCGTCACCTCGTGTACACATCTTTCACGTAGTTCAAATAGTGCAAACAACTCAATTTCTCCTGGGTAGTTCCCCCACCCAACGTTAGAAAAGATACATACCTCAAAAGCCCTCAATCGATACTCAAAAATAGCTTTTTCTTCACAATTCATCTCCGCTCGGCACAAATCTAACCAAAATCCACTTAATAACATCAAATAATGCAAGAGAAATCAATCCCAAAAATTAAAGCTACGATCTTTACACAATTGCTCAAAAAGTCAACCCGGGACTCGCCTGGTCTAAACTTTGGTCCAATGGTAGATTCGGACTACCCATGACCCCACGAGTTCATATATGTAATTAGTATCCGAGTCCAAATCAACTCTCAAAAGGCAAATTCTTATTTTTCAAAAACTTGACAAATTTTCACTTTGAATCACATGAGTTTGATGTTAAAATTCAAGATATAATAATGGAATATGATTAAAAATATATTAGAATCACTTACCCAAAGTTTGTAGATGAAAAACCCTCTTCAAAATCGCCTACTGCCGAATCCAGGATTCAAACTATCTTAAAATGAAGCTAAGTCTCGAAGTGCTCAGCTATAGACCAGCTGCAGATGTCGCATTTGCGACCTTTCGAACCCCGAAAAGCGAGCATTTCATCGCAAAAGTGAATCATGGGACTTCCTGTTAAACTCACATTTGCGACCCAAATTATCGCAAATGCGAAAACAACTGCCATCATAAAAGCGGCAGACATCTTCGCAAAAGCGAACAGCAAACACTCGCAATTACGAGGGATTTCTTCGCAAATGTGAACTCTTCCCCAGCAACAAAGAATCGCAAAAGCGATTAGATGTCCGCAAATGCAATGGTCGCATTTGCGACCTATTCATCGCAAATGCGATGACACCAATACCAGCACACTCAATTCTTAACAAAACACTCTGAAACTAATCCGGAACGCACCTGAACCTTCGAGGCTCCAAACCAAACATCCGCACAAGTCTTAAACGCGAACTCGCTCGCATGATCAAAACACCAAATTAACCTCTAGAATCATGAATCGGACGCCAAAACACATGAAAATAACCATGAACTTCAAGAACTTCTAGAATCGTAACCAAGCATCTGAACCATATCAAATCAAATCCAAATGACACCAAATTTTTCAGGCAAGTTCCATATGACGAAACGGACGTATTTCAAGTCCCGAAACCAAAATTTGAACCTAATAGTCTTTAAGTCAAACCATAGTTAAACTTAGAAAAATTCCAAACTTTTAAATTGCCAACTTCCGCCAAATGACGCTGAAACCTTCTAGAAATATCCAAATACGAAACCGAGCATATGGCCAAGTCCAAAATCACCATCGGGACCTACCCTAACCATAAAAACTCCAATCTGAGGTCAAATACTCAAGAGTCAAACTTAGTCTATTCTTTTAACTTCAAGCTTCTCAAATAAGAGTGACCCCTTAGAAATTATTTCTGAACCATTCAGGAACCAGAGTCGATGATGCATGCAAGTCATAATACACTATGTGAAGTTACTCATGATCTCAAACTTCCAAACCGGATGCAATTGCTCAAAACAAACAGCTGGGTCGTTACATCCTCCCCCACTTAAACATAACGTCTGTCCTCGAACGTGCCAGGAGTCGTTCCAAAGCAATCAAATCATTACATAAGCTCACCATACATACACCCGGGGGTTATTCCATGTCACCCCAATCTATGTAGGCCTGACAATGCAATTTAACTGAAGATCTCACTTTATCCTTAGTCCATGACCTTAGGACAGAACCTAATCCTCAATATCTGAAACTCATCATAGGACCCAAATCTAGCATCAATACGATGTGTCAGCCTGAACAAGATGGATCGAGCAATAATCCCAATCCAGGGTACCATCACATGATGTTCCACACAACTCAAATGCCTGCAGCTATAACTTCCGACCACTAAGGTTGTCCAATAACAAATCTTGGTACCGGTAATATACTTCATATCGAATAAGACTTTGTTCTACACCTATGCAATTCTGCCCATGATAAAAAAACATGCAAAAACTCATAACCACCCATGAAATAAACAAGCCAAGAAGCTCTCGCTCGTCAAGGGCTATTGCCCAATTCTCAGCGGAAATAGCACCATCCTTCCAAACACTCTTCATCCCGATACGATAGTGAAAACTCAGGCTAGAAACCTCATCTCAGCCAATACAAGCAGCCAAACTGACAACTCACCCCGAAACCACACGGATTCTCACCCAACACGGTCCGTACACCAAACCAGCAATAACTCAGATATGCAGCAAAAATAGATGGAAAGTAAGGTACGAGGACTATCTAGCAAGTACAACAGATATAACAACAAAAGTACAATTTCATTAACTCATCCCATAGAAGGAAAACAAAACACCAATAAACAAAAGGAAAGGGTATCCCACATAACATCCGTTGCAGTACGCAACCTGATACCAAATATATCAATCCATATAGGGATACTTATCGAGTATATCAATCCACATAGGGATACCCATCGAGCCAAAGTGCTCGGGCTCACTGATCACATGTATGCCAACATCAAGTACGATAGAGTGCACAAATATAACTGTAGGAATATGAATAGAAATAATGCAACATGGAGGAAAATAAGCACAACTAAGGTGCAATGAGCAAATCAACATCACGAGAGCCATCTTGCCCATATCGCCATACAGCCTGAATGGGATTACAACATGTGTGCGAATAATCATATAACTTCCCAACCCATCATAGCATAAGAGAAAAGCACACAACACAAACTGGGCACGAATAACATCCATTATGTCCAGTACTAAACCCAGGATATCAATTTCATAAGAGTAACCAAACCTGATCTGATATAGAATACACATTCTCATTTGGCTTTCAAATGGCCCCCAAACCAATTCCGATCATTCCCAGGCAGGTAAATAACCTTCCAAGAGTCTATAGCAACCTATCCATAATATACGCCATTAGTTATTATATCTTTAACATTTCTTAACAATCTGAAATCAAGTGATAGTCCGCCTACGAGAACATCCAGTCCCGAAACCTCGTGAATACCAGAATTTTCATACTCGATCTCAACTATGCTAGTCAAATGGCAGATACATCACTCACACTCCATCATCTTACGGAAAACACACATATAGATCTTCCATACCGCATAGCAAAACCTGAACCTTAGAAGCCCCAAAACCCGGCAATCATTGTAACACTAGTCAAGCATCCGCAAGTCAAAACACAAGGTGCCTCTTAAAATGTACGCTCTTTACATGTGATACCCAATAACGCCAGCATTTTATCAACTTCTAATATCCATCCAGGAGAAAACCATAATGTGCAACATATTCCTTATGCCCGTAGCAGACAGCCGACTCACAAAACTCAAATTCTTATTTTGCAAAAACTTGAAAAGTTTCACAAATTTTCACTTTGAATCACATGATATTGATGTTAAAATCCAAGATATAATAATGGAATATGATTAGAAATAGAATCGAAACACTTACCCAAAGTTTGTAGATGAAAAATTCTATTCAAAATCGCCTCCTACCGAGTCTAGGGTTCAAAATATATTAAACTAAAGCTAAGTCCCGAAGTGCTCAGCTATAGACCAATTGCAGATGTCGCATTAGCGACCTGGGGTGCGAACCCCACAAAAGTGAGCATTTCATCGTAAAAGCGAATCATGGGAATTCCTGCTAAAGTCGCATTTGCGACCCAAATTATCGCAAATGCGAAGACAGGTGCCATCTCAAAAGCGTCAGACATCTTTGCAAAAGCGAACAGCAAACACTCGCAAATGCGGGGGATTTCTTCACAAAAGCAAACTCTTCCCAGCAATACAGAATAGCAAAAGCGACTAGATGTCCGCAAATGTAATGGTCGCATTTGCGACCAGCAACACAGAATAGCAAAAGCGACTAGATGTCCGCAAATGCAATGGTCGCAAATGTGAAGACAGGTGCCATCTCAAAAGCGTCAGACATCTTCGCAAAAGCGAACAGCAAACACTCGCAAATGCGGGGAATTTCTTCACAAATGCAAACTCTTCCCCAGCAACACAGAATAGCAAAAGCGACTAGATATCCGCAAATGCAATGGTCGCATTTGCGACCTATTCATCACAAATGCGATGACACCAGTACCAGCACACACAATTCTCAACAAAACATTCTGAAACTAATCTGGAACGCACCTGAGCCTTCGGGGCTCCAAACCAAACATCTGCACAAGTGTAAAAATATAGCATGAACTCGCTCGCTTGTTCAAAATACCAAATTAACCTCTAGAATCATGAATCGGATGCCAAAACGAATGAAAATCACCATGAACTTCAAGAACTTGTAGAATCGCAACCAAGCATCCAAACCATATCAAATCAACTCCAAATGACACCGAATTTTGCAGGCAAGTTCCATATGATGAAACAGACCTATTCCAAGTCCCGAAACTAAAATCCGAACTCGATAGCCTTAAAGTCAAACTATGGTCAAACTTAGAAAAATTCCAAACCTTTAAATTGCTAACTTCCGCCAAATGATGCCGAAACCTTCTAGAAACATCTAAATGCGAATCCGGGCATATTCCCAAGTCCAAAATTATCATCCGGACCTACTCGAGCCATCAAAACTCCGATCCGAGGTCAAATACTCAAGAGTCAAACTTAGTCAATTCTTTCAACTTCAAGCTTCTCAAATGAGAGTCACCCCTTAAAAATCATTTCCGAAACCACTCAGAAACCAGAGTCGATGATGAACGCAAGTCATAATACACTAAGTGAAGTTACTCATGACCTCAAATTGCGAACCCGGATGCAATTGCTCAAAACGACCAGTCGGGTCGTTACAGATACGGTATTCGTATGTCCCTACTGCAAAATGCAAAGCTAACCACTAGAGATGCATAAGTCTCTGGGGTTGGGTGTTACTTTTGAATTAGGCTTCTAAAAATGTCGAGATCAACTGTGTCGGAATTCATGGAAGCTAGTGTGCGAGAGCCTCTCACTGATATCATCCACCTCTCTGTGCAGCGTTTTGATGTAATTACACGTCTCTTCAAGTATCTTTGAGGCTGGTACCTGTCCAAAATCAAAGAAGAAGAAGAAGAAGAAGAAAGATCTTAGAAATTTGGCAGTGAAAAGATGTGAAGACTAACTGATCAATAAATACTATAGACATATTTTCCGACCAGGAGAATTTAGGATAATGCGCCGACTGGTGTACTCTCGTCATATAACTCGTGCTCATTTCGACATTCTTCTAATTCCCATTTCATGGTTTACCTCATAAGACGTTACGCTGTCTCATGTTATGTGACATATTTTTTTTTTTAGTTTGTCTAAAAAATAATGACACCTTTTAATATTTAGAAATAACTTAGTTTTAAATTTCTTATTTAATTTTACTATTAGTGAAATGGGTAAATATGTATGACTTGTTTAGATCTCAAATTTTAAATACCTTTATTTTCTTCTTAAATTTAATGCCCAATCAAACACTCTTACATAAAATGGAAGGGGTGAGTATAGTATTTGCTTAGTTAGATGTGGAGAGTATATGCCTTTCTTCTCTATGCATACTTGTCCATGCAGACTTGAGGACTGCAAAAGTTACATTACAATATTGCTAGCCTATAAATATAGCTAATCGTTAAACTAAGAAAAACAACGACGTTCCTATTTCCTACCATACACTCCTTATGCTATTATGTTGGAAGATAGGTCTAGAATGGATACATAGTTCGAGCTTACACAATAGATTGAGTTGAGCTTGCAGAATTCATTGTAGACCTATTTCTATTTACAGAAAAGAAGATACAGAGAGAAAGAGAGCAACGACCATATGCTACAACGTACCGTGGAGGTATACCTTGAAGAGGAGTCCGGCAACAGGTTTTGTAGTTTCAAAACGAGATCATTAATCTCATCTTGAGTTAGTCTTGAAGCTGATCTTATTCTCCTGCTAGACATATTCTTGGCTCTGGTAAACTCACTCTCCTATTATTTCCTGATATCAATAAGAATAAGCAAGGGGAGTTGATGGAAGAGGTTTGAGTTGCTTTATAAGACAATGGAGGCTAATATTTTGAGCCTTTTTGGACACATCAAGAGGAAAAAGCAAAAGATGAATGAACGTCCCCACCCCTTCACTCCCTCAAATACCACCATCCACTCCCCACCCTTTCCGAAAAGATATTGTTACTGTCAAGAATGTTTACATTCAGCGGCGAAGGGGAGCCAAAATTTTCACTAAGTGGAGGCAAAATATAAATAAGTAAGCATGCGAAAAAATCAAGGAGAGTCAACATATAGTATATATCCATAAAAAATAAAAATTAACCTATCTATATAGTCTAATTTTTCTACGAAGGGGTGTCAATTAAGTTCCCTTACTAATGAGTAGCTCCACCACTATTTACATTCCCAATGAAATTTAATTGAATATAGCAGGTTTTTTATTTATTTTCACGTTACCATATCACATTTGATATGAATAATTATCTATTGTTATATATATATGTGAATTTTACTTGATAGTACGAGAAAATATTTGTACACTATCGATGCACAATACTATCTCTCTTAATAAACAACTTAACCTATATAATCTGACAGTGTAGAAATTTGTTTTACACTATTTGTGCAGTAACATGTGATTATTGTAGGCCAGTTATAATTTTTACCACCTTAGTAGTTACTGCCTTCATTGCATTTTATATGATAGTGACACGAATGGTGTCTAAAAGAAAAAATAAAAACTTTTAGAATTTATGGTTATATCATGAAATTAGTGTGACTCTAAATTATGTTATAAAGAGTAAGATGAAAATATTCAAGGTCATTATTTTCAAAAAAAAACATATCTTATTCTTTTTGTACATACTAAAAAGAAAAAACTTATCACATAAAATAAAATAAATATAATAATATTTATAGTAAAAATTTACTTATTATCTCATAACTGATTTGATTGTATAAAATACTTATGTACAGTATTAATATATAGAGCTTTGAATGCTTTAATAAAATGGGCAAGGTTGTTGCAGGAGAGGAGGGCATGAATCTAGATCTAAACTAACACTTGAGAGGTCCCATATGTTTCCATCTTGAACCAATTATGTTGGTCGTTGGACAAACTATCAAATATAAATTTAAACGCTGCAGAAAAGGCCAGTCTTGATTAATTTTCCTAACTTAGCTTTCATTTGGTTAGTGCATAAAGGGCCCTTAATTGTGCCCGTCTCCTCAGTTATATTGTGTTTAAAAGAGTACTCAACAAAGATGTTTACATGCTACTCGAAAGGTACCTTTGTTTTTCTGTTCTGTTCCACTTTTGTTTCTCAGTAATTGAGATGTGGGGACTCTGGAGCCTATCCTGTCTCGGCATCGCCTGCTCCCTACTCTTTTACCAGAAATTTAGCTTGCGGTTGTGCATGGGATAAAATTGGTTAGCGGCAGTTGGACAAATGAGGAGGTGACACGTGCAATTGAAGACATGTAAGATGTGAGTCAGCAAGTAGTTGGTACCGGATACAAGCATATGATCGGTGCTGAGTAAATTCCGAGGCATTAAAACCGAGAGTAAAGATTTGAAAGGAATACGTCGCTCGGGAAAGTGTAACGATCGCACCCCCTTTCCCTCTTTGATGCTTGACACATGTGTGTTTATGGTTTTATGATTTGCCGGGTTGGTTAGTTTCGTTCCGGGAAGCTTTCGGGTTAATTCGGGCCCTTTGATTCTTGATTTAGAAGTTTAAATTAGAAATGTTGACCAAACTTTGATTTTTGTGAAAACGACATCGGGACAGTATTTTGATGGTTCTGATAGATTTGCATCGTGATTTCGGACTTTGACGTATGCCCGGAATTAATTTCGGAAGTCCGTAGATTAATTTGTGTTGTTTTGCCGAAATTTAGCAATTTGAAGTTGAAAAGTTTGACCGTAGGTTGACTTTTAGCTATCGAACTTGGAATTTGAATTTGGACTTGGAATAGGTCGGTTATGCTATTTAGAACTTGTATGCAAAATTTGGTATCATTTGGAGTTGAAGTGATAGGATTCTGACGTCTTGTTGCAATTATAGAAGTTCTTGAAATTTACTTTGAAACTTATGCATTTTAGTGTTTGATTCGTAGTTTTAGATGTTATTTTTGTGTTTTGATTGTGCGAGCGAGTTCGTATGATATTTCTAGAAATTTTTGAAATTTACTTTGAAACTTATGCGTTTTAGTGTTCGATTTATAGTTTTAGATGTTATTTTTGTGTTTTGATCGCGCAGGCGAGTTTGTATGATATTTTTAGACTTGTATGGATATTTGATTTGGAGCCACAAGGGCTCGAATGAGTTTCGAACATGTATCAGAATGGTTTTGAACTGAAAATGAACTATTGGTGTTGTTGGTGCTCAATTATCGCGATTCGAGCACCAGCCTCAGAAATTACGAAGGTGACAGTGGGGGCTCAGATGTCGCAATTGCGACTTCCCCTTCGCATTTGCGAAGTCTGCCGGCTTTTGACTTAGTTCGCATTTGTGAGGATTCCAGCTTCACAACTACGAAGCCTTTTGTCGCAATTGTGATGATGAAGGAGGCTTATAGGGTTCGCAAATGTGATCCCTGTTCCGCGATTACGAGTCTGGGAGACGGGACTTTTAAACTCATTCTCTCATTTTAGAACTCTAGACTCGGTAGGAGGCGATTTGGAGAGGAGATTTTCATCTACAAACTTTGAGTAAATGATTCTA
This sequence comes from Nicotiana otophora, assembly GCA_000715115.1. Lineage (NCBI taxonomy): Eukaryota > Viridiplantae > Streptophyta > Magnoliopsida > Solanales > Solanaceae > Nicotiana > Nicotiana otophora. The sequence continues at coordinate 12,167 of AWOL01S0178781.1, forward strand.
ATCTATTCTCAATCATATTCTATTATATATCTTAGTTTTTAACATCAAAATCATGTGAATCAAAGTAAAAATTTGTGAAGCTTTGTCAAATTTTAAAAAAAATATTTTTAAAAAAAATAAGAATTTGAGTTTTGAGAGTCCATTTAGACTCGAATTTTGAAACTAGTCATATATATGGACTCGTGGGGTCATGGGTAGTCGGAATCTACCATTGGACTCAGGTTTTGACTGGGGGGGCCTCGGGTTGACTTTTGTTGACTTTGTGGGAAAAGTGTAAAGATCTTAGCTTTATATATTATAATTGATTTCTCTTGCATTGTTTGATGATATTAAGTCGATTTTGGTTAGAATTGAGCCATATGGAGGCAAATTTTAGGAGAAGCTATTTTCGAGAGTTGAATTGACCTAGTTGAGGTAAGTATCTTGCCTAACTTTGTATGGAGGAACTACCATTAGGATTTGGGGTTGATTGTATCATTTGTGCTATATGAAAGTCGTGTGCGCAAGATGACGATTAGGTACACGGGTTGTAAGTGATAATTAACCGGTTTAGTCTACTTAGTCTCTTTGCATGCTTTAATTGAATTATCATATCATGTTCTAAATTCTCATAGTCAATCTATTCTTACTTGTGTTAGTCTATCCTTACATGACTTAAATGACTTTGTTGACACTTGTTCTATATCATACATGATAATTTGCTCTTATGTTTTAGTTGAACTTGTTGCCTGTTTTATTGTTATATGTTATCCCTTTCATTGTTGATTATCATTATTTGAAGTCATTGTACATGTTATCTGGAAGGGGAGCCTTGGCGTAACTGGTAAAGTTGTTGTTATATGACCAGGAGGTCATGGGTTAAAGCCGTGAAAACAGCCTCTTGCAAAAATACAGGGTAAGGCTGCGTACAATAGACCCTTGTAGTCCAGTCCTTCCCCGGACCCCGCGCATAGCGAGAAGCTTAGTGCACCGGGCTGCCTTTTTATATTGTACATGTTATCTCTTTTATTGTTGAATTACTATTATTTGAAGTCATTGTTACACATTATCTCTTCTATTATCAGTTATTCTTATTTAATATCGTGGTTATACATTATCTTTCTCATTATTGAGTTATTCGTGTTGAAGTTGTGAAAGTTGTTATCACGTTGAGACGAAGTTGTTATTTGTTGGGATATCCTTCCTGTTGAGAAATTTACATTAATTGCTTTTGTTGATATTCTTGTACACATTATGGTTGAGCCGCGGGCTACTATTGTGGAAATATTAATATTGTTGATTATTGGCAAGTTGTGACATATCGACACTTGTGGTGCGAGTTATTATTATAATATGAAATTGGCGCGCATGCGGCGATAGGATAGGAGTTTATGTGCATGCGGCGGCATAAGGTGGGACTTATGTGCGTGTTGTTTGTAAGGGAATTACGTGAAGTCGTGAAGTCACGCGGCATCATAAGGTGGGCTAAAGTGCATGTAGCTATTTCGGAAAAAAGCATTTTCAAAACTATTTAAATACAAGGCTCACGCGGCGATATAAGGAAGGATTGTGATTGAGATTGTGAATTGTGAATACGAGGCGGTACCTCGGTTGTGATTCTTGAAATATACACAAGGTGATACCTCGGTTGTGATTCTTATTGTACACGAGGCGGTACCTCATTGTGATTCTTGTTGTTTAGCTCATGTTGCAAAGAATTTTGGTGGGAACACTTCTTGTTATTTTGTTATTCCTTGTTCTATCAATTATTGTTCGTATATGATCATTGTGGTTCTCTTTAATTGATTCTTTATGTTATTTTCATGCTTACGATTCCGGTATTAGTTCATGCTATTAAGTTGTTTCGTATCAGTTATTTCTCCGCCTTCCATTATTTATCATTCTTATATTTTTATACTGTTTATTTATATCCTAGCAGGTGTCTTGACCCGGTCTCGTCATTACTCTACCGAGGTTAGGCCTGATACTTACTGGGTACCGTTGTGGTGTACTCATACTACGCTTATGCATACCGTTTTGTGCAGATCCAGGTACATCTGCTCGTTCCAGGCATTAGTGATCAACTGTTAGCTACTTTACGGAGACTTCACGGTATGCCTGTTCGCCGTCCGCAGGCCTCGAAGTCACCTTCCTTTATCTTTACTTCTTGTTATATTTTCATTCAGACATTGATGTAGTAGATATTTTAGCTTACTCTATAGAGCTTATAACTTTGTTCTACCGATTTTGGGGAGTGTGTGTTGTTGAGATTCTATTTCAGAAGACTATATCAGTTTATCAGACTTGCTTTAGTATTTTATTAATTATTTTTGTTAAGTTATTATTAAATATTAGGCTTACCTAGTCGTAGAGACTAGGTATCATCACGACATTCAACGGAGAAAAATTGGGGTCGTGACAGAAAGACATCATTCAATGAGCAGCCGTTACAAAAAATTCTCTGTATTTATAGCCAATCGTTATGCAGCCTTCAATGACGGTTTTATTCTCATTCAAGAGGAGCTTGAATTGGTGATCTTCTCTCTCTCAATAGAGCTATAAATAGGAGAATTAGTATCCATTGTAGGACACAAAAGAAGCATCTGTATTAAAAGGCTATACTTTACTCTCATACTATAAAATTTCTAGCTTATTCTTGTTCTTAACATTGTTCATATTATTGCTTCCTTATAAGCTCATCATAAAACCATGCTTGTATATCTTAAAGTTATTTTTAAATTCTTGACTTCATTCTTATTCATTTTATATTTTTGGAATAAATTAGTTTATGTATCAATAAACTACGTTACAAATTCAACTGTACCGTTTTACGGGTAAACGGTTTGGCGCCCACTGTGGGGCATAGAAAATTGTATAATTGCTTTGATCTATTCATCCGTTACTAAAACATTTTGATTCCTTTCTTAGCAAAAGAAAAATCAGATATGGAAGCTAACGATGTAAACAATGCTTACAATGTTGGGACACACAACGAGCGAGAGGATGTGTTCCAGTGGGAAGTTTCAACTAACAAAACTTGCAATGACGGAGATGAAACAATTCCAGTTTGCGAATGTCAAATTCCTCGTCATATGAGACGTCTAACTCCTGATGACGTGGATGAAGAACACGTTGCTGAAGTGGTCAAAATCTTGAGAGAGCAACAAAGGGCAATTATGGATCACCTCTCAAGACAAGACCAGGTAATGACAGAATTGAAGCAAGCGATGTCGGTTGCTTCCAATAATCCCAATGAAGGATTTTGAATTCCTCCCAGCGGGCCTGGAAGTCAAACAGTGCAAAGAACTCATAACATTGCTCCGAGGGAGAGATTCATTTTTAATGAGAATGAAGCAGATGGTACCGGTTGCGGATCCGGGAATGACAACAACGCTAGCGACCATTTTAAAACTGAGTTCATGAGATTCATGAGAAAAATGAATGAACGAATGGACCAAAATGCTAAAGAATTTCATGCTCGGATGGATCAGATCCCGGGAGCACCACCAGTGTTAAAGGACCAGGCTCAAAGAAATATACGCAACTGTTGTTCAAACCAAGTGCGGCCCCAGAGTTGATCCCGAAAAGATTCAAAATGCCAGATATTTCGAAGCATGATGGGACTTCGGATCCATATGAGCATATAACAACTTATACTACGGCAGTAAAGGGAAATGACTTAGCCCCGCACGAGATTGAATCTTTCTTACTCAAGAAATTCGGCGAAACCCTAGCATGAACATAAAGAAGATGCAATTTAGCAACTATTATATTCCGTCCGTTTCAATTTAGATGAGGTAGATGGACTCGGCAGGGAGTATAAGAAAAAAAAGATTTTTGAAACTTATGATCTTAAAAGCTTAAGGGGTAAAAGCTTTGTGGGCCATGACATTTCTGTAGTTATAAAAGCGTCTCATTAAGGGTAAAATGAAGAGTTTAAAGTTGAATTTTTTTTAATTGTAAAAATATATATTTTTTTAAAACGGACTAATAAGGAAAGTGTATCATCTAAATTGAAATAGAGGGATTAGTATAATAGTCTCATCATATCTAATTTAAGCATGCAAAAATGCACATAATCTCATAACATGGGCATGTCTTAGATAATACACACAAAATAAGATACTAGCTACTAGCATTACTCAAAGAATACCCGTTCCTANTTCTTATTCATTTTATATTTTTGGAATAAATTAGTTTATGTATCAATAAACTACGTTACAAATTCAACTGTACCGTTTTACGGGTAAACGGTTTGGCGCCCACTGTGGGGCATAGAAAATTGTATAATTGCTTTGATCTATTCATCCGTTACTAAAACATTTTGATTCCTTTCTTAGCAAAAGAAAAATCAGATATGGAAGCTAACGATGTAAACAATGCTTACAATGTTGGGACACACAACGAGCGAGAGGATGTGTTCCAGTGGGAAGTTTCAACTAACAAAACTTGCAATGACGGAGATGAAACAATTCCAGTTTGCGAATGTCAAATTCCTCGTCATATGAGACGTCTAACTCCTGATGACGTGGATGAAGAACACGTTGCTGAAGTGGTCAAAATCTTGAGAGAGCAACAAAGGGCAATTATGGATCACCTCTCAAGACAAGACCAGGTAATGACAGAATTGAAGCAAGCGATGTCGGTTGCTTCCAATAATCCCAATGAAGGATTTTGAATTCCTCCCAGCGGGCCTGGAAGTCAAACAGTGCAAAGAACTCATAACATTGCTCCGAGGGAGAGATTCATTTTTAATGAGAATGAAGCAGATGGTACCGGTTGCGGATCCGGGAATGACAACAACGCTAGCGACCATTTTAAAACTGAGTTCATGAGATTCATGAGAAAAATGAATGAACGAATGGACCAAAATGCTAAAGAATTTCATGCTC
>AWOL01S0178798.1:0-16028 GCA_000715115.1 Nicotiana otophora
AGAATTTGAAGTATACCCAGCAGAGTCGCCATATTGTTGCACCCTATTTTGAACAAGTCAAAATAATGTACAACTTATAGTACTCTACAAGGTTAATTATTGTTTAGAGTCGCCGTCTAGTTTTTAAGGTATGTTAGGACACCTATACTATACTACGTAATATACACTTTACCTATGTTCTACGCAACCGTTGAGGTTCTAAGTAAGGGTTCAAGTTATCTCGAGGGAAAGGTGTTAGGCATCCCTCACGATCCACAAAAATATGGTTCCTATGGACTCGATCAAATAAGGAAGGGAAGGTTCAAAGATAATTAACAAACACTCACAACTATTACAAAGAATACAAGAATGATTAACGTGCACTAGAATGAACAGTGATAATATTAAATAGGTAATGAATTGTGTGCAGAGGAAGTATGAAAGTATTTTTTGGTATTTTTGAAATGAAATAATTAAAATATATTGACTCGTATGAAATATATGTAAAGTGAAGAAGGGAATCGTATTCCAAAAGATAAGCTGAGTGTAAAGTAAGTTCTAGATAAAGAATAGTAAAATATTTGACAAAATATATATGCAATAATATGTAATGTACAAAACAATTAAAAATATATTTAAAGAGTATTTTTAGTGTAGAGTGAACAATATGAAAATAATTGCACCTAAAGAATGCATGTTAACTCATATTATTTGAATAAAAGTTTGAACTTATAAGAATAAACTTAAAGAGAAAATAACTCATAATTAGAGTTAAAAGTCTTAGATGGATAACTACAAAAGAGAACTTTTTTACTAAAGGATTTGGGAATAAGGGGGAAAGGATATTTATTTGCACATGGATGAATAGTTAGCAAAGAATTTAATCAAAGAATAGAGGAAGAGTCATCCTCGGATTATCTTAGTGCATAATGAGAGTGAAAGCATTGATGTAATTAATAAAGAATTAATTTGATGAATAAATGTGATATAAGAGAATGCTTCAAAATATTAATGACATGAGAAAATTACCATCCCAATATAATAAGAAAATATTTGTATTAGGAAAAATGATCATTTAATAAGCAGCTGGAGACCATCTTTGGAGCCAAGGTCTTGAAACGCCACTTTTAGGCCAAACCCAAATGACTATAAGGTCTAAGCCTCTCAAATAACTAACTATTACACAAAGAATTCTTACCAAAGAGTAGCCAAAGTAATTGTCACGTAACTGTCACGACCTAAAATTCGTTAAAAGTCGTGATGGCGCAGGACACCACTGTCAGGCAAGCCAATACTAAATTGTTAATTCAATTCTCTTTTTAATATTTTTAAAATCGTAAATTTACTTTAATTTATCTAGTAAAAGATGAATTTACAGAATAATAACCATGTTTTCCAATTTCAATTCTGAACATCCCATAATTATCCCAGAACCCGGTGTCACAAGTGCATGAACCTTTTCTAGGAATTTAAAATAAAATATAATAATTGTCCGGAATACAAATTGGACAAGAAAGAAAATACAATACTCTGAAGGAGACTCTGTTGGCTGCGGAGCGTCACACAAAATGCAGCTCACCTAAATCCCTGTATCAACCACGCCGCTGTGCCCACAAGGCCAATAATATATATGTGCCTGCACAACAAAATATGCAGCAAGTGTAGTATGAGTATGTAATCAACGCGTACCTAGTAAATATCCCGCCTAACCTCGAAGAAGTAGTGACGAGGGATCAACTCGGACACTTACTATGGTATATATTTAATATACTAATGATATAATTTAAGCATGGATCACAAAGAGAGGTTGTAGGCCCAATATCATGAAATGAGTAAACAATTCTTTTGTTAATAAGAGATTTCCAAATTCCTATTTCATCATTTATCAAGTTATCTCAGACCAGGGAGGCAATATCATTATTTAAAAATTTCAAGGCAAGCAATACAAGCATGCACAAATCATGCGGAGGTCGTACGGCCCGATCCGACAAATATTTAAACTGTGCACTGCCAAAGGGTCGAATGACGCGAACCATAGATGCATCTATTACCCCGCTCGCGAATCATACGTGCGACACAGTGTAATGTAAATTTAAGGAACTACCCCGCTCGTGAATCATACCTGTGATGCGGTCAAACATAAATTTAACATTAAAATCATATCACTTTCTTGATTCCTTTCAAAATAAGGAAAATTCAGCTTGTATAGTTTTAAGGAAACTACCCCGCTCGCGAATCATACCTGCGACGCGGTTACACATAGGTTTCTTCAGCTATTATATTATTCCTCAATTCTTTTCGAAATTACAAAGTTCAGATGAAACCTTTTAAATCTTAAGTTCTTCAATTTCAACTCCTTTCAAAAAATTTAATAGCAGACTCAATCTCGCTCCCTCTCAAGGCAAACAATAAACATAAATTAATAATAATATCAACAAGGCATGATGTGAGCCTAAAACTACCTAGACGTAGGCATAGCTAGTAGCTACGTACAGACTCTCGTCACCTCGTACATACGTATCCCCCACAAATAGAAGCACCTAATAATTTAGTTTACGTATGGGGTTAATTCCCCCTTACAAGGTTAGAAAAGAGACTAACCTCGCTCTGTAGTTCCATAACCGGCTTCTGATCCTTTCAAACAACTTGAATCGATGCACAACGCTCCAAAACTAGCCAATAATTATGCAAACCCATTAATATATACTCAAATACTCAATATAATCAAATTTATAACAACTTTTAACCCCAATCGAAAAGTCGATAAAAATCACCCTCGGGCCTACGTTCCCGGATTCCACAGATTTTCGAAGATAAACTTTACCCATAACCTCACCAACTCAAATATATAGTTTATTCTCAATTCCATGCCCAATTTCGTGGTCAAAATCCAAAAATACCAAATTCTAGGTTTTCTACCAAAACCCCACAATTTATACTAATTTTCATGTTTAAATCCTTATACAAACTATGTATTTAACTTATAATTGGTGGGAATCACTTACCTTGGCATTGATGACGAAGAATGAGCTCCAAACTCGCTCCAAGACTGGCTCTCATGGAGCAAATGAGGTAAAAATGAGCCAAGCCCTCGTTTTTAAAGAGCACACTGCCCAACCCCGTCCTTCGCACCTGCGGTCCAGTAGCCGCACCTGCGGCTCCGCAGGTGCGGGTCCAAATTCCACTCCTGGTGTCCTCACTGTCCGGCCTAGACCTCGCACCTGCAGAAGTTCTTCGCTTTCGCGAGCATCGCAGGTGCGACCTGCTCTGCGCATCTGCGCAATTTACGCACCAGCGGTCGCTGCCTCGCGCATGCGCACTCGCAAGTGCACTCCTCTAGTCCGCTTCTGCGGCTCCCCCAGCTCCAGTCCTTTCTCTCTTCTGCGAGCAAAACCTCCGCACCCGCGATCTCGCACATGCGGCCAAAGTCACGCAGGTGCGATTACACCAGAAGCATTAAGCTTAAAAAATTCTTAAGTCCAAAAATCGATCTGTTAACCTTCCGGAATCCACCCTAGGTCCTCGGGACCTTAACCAATTATGCCAACACGTCCTAAAACACATTACGAACTTAGTCGAGCCTTCAAATCACATCAAACAACGTCAAATTTATGAATCACACCCCATTCCAAGCTTAATGAACTTTAAAACTTCAACATTTACATTCGATGCCGAAACCTATCAAATCACGTCTGATTGACCTCAAATTTTGCACACAAGTCATATTTGACATTACGGACCTACTAAAACTTCCGGAATCGGAATCCGACCCCGATATCAAAAGGTCCACTCCCGGTCAGACTTCTCAAAAACCTTTAAATTTCTAACTTTAGCCAAATGACTCTAAAAAGACCTATGGACCTCCGAATCCACTTCCGGACACGCTCCCAACACCAGAATCACCATAAGTAGCTATTTCCAGACTCAGAATCCCAAACGGACATCGATAACATAAAATTCACCTCCACCCCAAATTCATGAAATTCTTCCAAGGTGCTAACTTCCACAATAGGTGCTGAAATGCTCCCGGGTATCCAAAACTCAATCCGAACATACGCCCAAGTCCGAAATCATCATACAAACCTTCTAGAACTTTCAAATCCTGATTTCGAGGTCGTTTACTCAAAAATCTAATTCTTAGTCAATTATTCCAACTTAAAGCTTTCGAAATGAGAATTTTCTTTCCAAATCAACTCTGAACTTCTGAAATTTCAATTCCGACCACGCGTACAAGTCATAATACCTGAAGTGAAGCTGCTCATGGCCTCAAACCGCCGAATGACGCGCTAGAGCTCAAAACGACCGGTCGGATCGTTACATTCTCTCCCACTTAAACATACGTTCATCCTCGAATGTGCTAAGAACTGCTCTGGAGTTATCTGAAATCACTGCTTAACACCTCGTGCACCTACCCGTGCTACCACGACTCAGTTGAGCACATTAGCTCGATCAAACTGAAGATATTCGCTTTGTTTTAAGTCAAACTAGCCTTAGAGCCAAATTCCAACATCCGAAATCTTCTGCCAAGCCTGTTTCCAATGTACGATCACCGTATCAATCACCACGCGATGTACCAGACATGACTGCATACCTTTGCTTAATTCAAACCATGCATCGCATAATTCACATGACCATAATAACATCCTCTGATAACAATAGCCGAAATTCCACGAACCTGATGTCCACAACACACCTCATGCCACACACATGCCCTGCTCCAACTCTTGAAATGCTGCCGCAGGGGAAAAGATGCGTAGAAATTTACAACCAACTGTCGAGTCAACTATTTATTGAGTTCCTCCCCTTGAGAAGAATCATTACCTCATTCTGGACTGAATAGCGATACTTACTCTTTAACTATGCCTCATATCGACCTGATCACACTGACCCTAGGTCCAATAATCTCGTCTCTCCCAATATAAGCTGCCCAGGCAATAAGCTACCTCAGACTCTGACAAAATCTCATATGATGCCACAACGTGCCAATAAGCTACAAACTCGACGTGATACATAAGGAAAATGAACTTTGGAAGGGACTACTCAACACACGTAACTAACTAGACAACCGAAAAGGTGTCATGAACCTTCCTCAGAAAATGGGACACAAAACACACAAAATAGAATATAGGGGACTGCATTCAACATCACACTGTTGCGGCGCGCAACCCGATCCAAACATAAAATCTATATAAGGAGATACTTACCGAGATAGAATGCTCATTGTTACAAAATACCTGAATATCGGCCACAAGCACGCTAAGTGCATAATACCATCCCTAGGGAGACAGATAGCGCCATACGCTACAAAATGCGAGTACAACTAAGGTGCGATATATGATCTGAATCTCAAAAGCCATCCTGCTCATGTAACATCATTGCTACGCGGAACCTCCACACATGTGAAATTTATCAAGCTGTTTCACAACTCACACGACACAACATAGCATTACATGAAAAAGCCGACGACGAAATAACATCCAACGTCCGAATACTCCTCCATAAGGAGCACTATGCTGAAATGAACACATCCAGCCTGATATAGAGCCCATATTCACATTTAAATCCATCCACAGACCTCAAGCCGATTCCGATCGCACCGTACTAGGCTAATAACCTTTCAAGGATCCATAATAACCCATTTTTCCTATAACACACGAGAACAACCATCATAACCGGAACAAACTTCCACAGTCCACAACCAAATGAATTGAGCGCCCTTCAGGCATAGATTCCCAATTAGCGATATTACCACAATCTTCATACTTGGTTTCCATCCTTCAATCAATCAAGTGACTACACGTCACACTTATAAAATCTTCCCGTGGGATATGCCCCCATGACCTTCCGCACCAGGTAACAAGCATGTACATTCATACTGCCAGCCACACCAACACTGTAAAGTAATTCAAGAATCCGCATTCAGTATGCAAAGCCTCTACACACTAGGCACCGACCTCAGGTGACACCAAAGACAATGCCAGCTTACTCTAACCATCTGAATCCTTTCCCGCTTATCCGAACTCTTGACATTCTTGTCGACACCAAACTGCAACCTTGATCCTTAACTTCCAAATCCCATGCCGATCACTGCACTTAATCATGCCAATACGCCAGAGTACAAGAATTTCATCTTAACTTCCGAAATACTAATAGGTAAACACTTCACCACATAGAAACCTTTTACTTAACTCATTCCAAGAGAACCATCTCAACACGCGGCTGAATCCTTATATCTGCAGAAAATACCAACCTCAAGTAGTGGTCTAAACCACCATAACCCTTCCGAGATCTATCTGCACATAACATGCCATAATACTCGAAAGCCTCCAAACAAGATCAGTTACGGCGACCATCAAACCTTGCACGTACCATCAAAAATAACCTGAATAACCCAACACACTTAAGGAGTTGATCATCGCCATCATTATGCCGATTCAACCATTGCTAACCGAACCCGACTTCTCCTAATTTACTCTAGATCTTCCTTAGAAATAACATAGCTCCTTTATCAATATAACAAACTCAACCCGCATGCATCCCGAGTGACCCCATTTCACGAGACCACATTGTCCCCAAAACCTACGAACCATTTCATACCCTCCTTGTGCGCATAATTGCGTCTTCAACTGATATACCCATTCTGATGATTCTTCTATAAATCCCAAGTTACATGCTCCCCTTCCTCTCATGACACCTCTTAGACCAAATGTAACACGGAACACTCCAAACTCCTTTATCAAAATCCGCTGCAAAAGCTCGATATTAAACCATACTATGGACTCGAAATCCTTAGACACCACACCTTAACTTTTGAATCTACTAGGACCGTTATTGAGAGTCACCCACTCTGACTTGGTCCCGAATATAATCAACTCCAAGGCTCTGCTAGCACATGAATGCCCTCTCAAAGAAGCACCTAGCCGAATCATCTTCCTTGTAACTCGCCTCTACATGAAGCATAAATCCTGAGTCTTCCCAAAGCCCGAGCATGAATTGATAAGGCCAACTATAGCACACATTCCTCAGTTTTCTTGCCCAAATTACCACTAATGTACCCCTTACTTAGTCGTAACAACCCATCAATATGCCGATACCCAGAAATCTTACAAATAGATGACCATGCAATCCAACTGTAGGCAGTGGGGCTCTCCTACTTAGCTTGAAGCTACCATTGCATAAACCTAGAACCCACCAAGATTCTTCCTTCATCAACATGATCTAGCACAGTCAACCCGCCAAATTCCTCAGAATCCTCCCATTAACCTTTAATGAATACTTCGAACCACTAGCCACATTTACATATTCAATCTCTTACCGGTTAGCCAGTAAAATTCTTCGCAGAACCTTCATCAACACCACGCGACCGCTAATCCTTCTCACAAGAGATAACCCACCTGTGGAAATTCCATGCCGACATCCTCCAACAACGCTGCACCGAGTACAATAACCACGAAGCCAATAAACCATCCTTAGCCCATGTTCGTTCACCTGCTGTACAAGTCCGTTCTCTCCTCATGGACATCAACTACAGGTGCGATAATACATTCCAATCCAAAGTCATGATGTATCCCTCTTCATATTGGCAAACTCATTTCTGTCGCATCCAATCTTCCCCCAGTATAACAGCTAACATTCCAAATTAAGTCTGTAGATCTAGCCATTGTCCGCCATGAATCCCAAATCACTCCAAACTTTCCTTAAGACGTGTAGCTATCCTACCCCGTAACCCATATGTTACCTTGCCACTCTCTCACTTTGGTCAAATCCTCTCCTTTAAGAAACTACTCGACTTTTGTTTCTCACACATGTCCTTCTAGGAACCTAACCACCATAAGACACCTCCCACAAGGCCTTCCTCATCCTTCGCTGCCCAGTTGTTGCCTTAAATCAAAATCTACCTCTGTAGCACTTGAATCGATAGATCGCTACCAACTTTAAACCCTTTCGGAAATCATCTTTCTCGAGCCATCAATACCGGGAGTGCCGATCCGATCCTGAGCCACTACACACTGCGACCTCTGACAGCCGCTTTCTCGGCACCATTTATAATACTCTACCCCAAGACATAGGATAGCATCCTACCATCACCTCAATATTGTGCGATAACAATTCATGAGCATCATAACAACCTGTGCATAGCCTCAAAGCTCTAAAAAGTATAGCTACTGAGCTGAAATGACAGAATATTCTTCCACAAGGCAACGACAATAGCCCAATCAACTACGCAGGGAGAAATATCCCGCACCACATCTGTAGTACCATTACAATTCCTCAATTCTCGATCGATAGCAAGCGCTTCACGTCGCATAAGATTGAATGGGAAGGAAACAAAGGCATAAGCCTCAAAGGAATCAAATCGCACGATGAGAATCAAGAAGGGAAGTGCTCCTAACAATCCTGTAGCTTCTCGAAGATAAGTACAGACGTCATCGTACTGATCCGCAAGACTCTACTAGACTTGCTCATAACTCGTGAGACCTAAGTGAACCTAGTGCTCTGATACCATGTTGTCACGACCCAAAATCCGTTAAAGGTCGTGATGGCGCCGGGCACCACTGTCAGGTAAGCCAACACTAAATAGTTAATTCGATTTTCATTTTAATATTTTTGAAATCGTAAATTTACTTCAATTTATCTAGTAAAAGATGAATTTATAGAATAATAACAATATTTTCCAATTTCAATTCTGAACATCCCATAATCATCCCAGAACCCACTATCATAAGTGCATGAACCTTTTCTAGGAATTTAAAATAAAATACAGTAACTGTCCTGAATACAAATTGGACAAGAAAGAAAATACAATACTCTGAAGGAGACTCTGCTGGCTGTGGAGCGTCTCACAAAATGCAGCTCACCTAAGTCCCCGTATCAACCATGTTGCTGCGCCCACAAGGCCAATAATATATATATGCCTGCACAATAAAATGTACAACAAGTGTAGTATGAGTACGTAATCAATGCGTACCCAGTAAGTATCCCGCCTAACCTCGAAGAAGAAGTGATGAGGGGTCGACTCGGACACTTACTATGGGCTATATTTAATATACCAATGATATATTTTAAGCATGGATCACGAAGAGCGGATATAGGCCCAATATCATGAAATGAGTAAATAATTCTTTTGTTAATAAGAGATTTCAAAATTCCTATTTCATCATTTATCAATTTATCTTAGACCAGGGCTGCAATATCATTATTTAAAAATTTCAAGGCAAGCAATACAAGCATGCGCAAATCATGCCGCGGTCATACGGCCCGATCCAACAAATATTTAAACTGTGCACTACCAAAGGTTCGAATGGCTCGAACCATAGATGCATCTATTACCCCGCTCGCGAATCATACGTGTGACGCGATCGATTGTAAATTTAAGGAACTACCTCGCTCGCAAATTATACATGCGACGCGGTCAAACATACATTTAACATAAAAATCATATCTTTTTCTTGATTCCTTTAAAAATAAGGGAAATACAGCTTGTAGCTTTTTAAGGAAATTACCCCGCTCGCTAATCATACCTATGACGCGGTTACACATAGGTTTCTTCAGCTATTATATTATTCCTTAATTCTTTTTGAAATTACGAAGTTCAAATAAAACCTTTTAAATCTTAAGTTCTTCAATTTCAACTTCTTTCAAAAAGTTTTTAATAGCAGACTCAATCTCGCTCCCTCTCAAGGCAAACAATAAACATAAATCAATAATAATATCAACAAGGCATGATGTGAGCCTAAAACTACCCGGGCGTAGGCATAGATAGTAGCTACGTACGGACTCTCGTCACCTCGTGCGTACGTAGCCCCCACAAATAGAAGAACCCAATAATTTAGTTCACCTATGGGGTTAATTCCCCCTTACAAGGTTAGAAAGGAGACTTACCTCGCTCCGTAGTTCCATAACCGGCTTCCGAGCCCTTCAAACAACTTGAATCGATGGACAACGCTCCAGAACTAGCCAATAATTATGCAAACCCATTAATATATACGTAAATACTCAATATAATCCAATTCATAACAACTTCTAACCCCGATCGAAAAGTCGATAAAAATCACCCTCGGGCCCACGTGCCCGGATACCAAAGTTTTCCAAAATAAACTTTACCCATAACATCACGAACTCAAATATATAGTTTATTCTCAATTCGATGCACAATTTCGTGGTCAAAATCTAAAATTACCAAATTCTAGGTCTTCTACCAAAATCCCATAATTTATACTAATTTCTATGTTTAAATCCTTATACAAACCGTGTATTTAACTTATAATAGGTGGGAATCACGTACCTTGGCATTGATGACGAAGAATGAGCTCCAAACCTGCTCCAAGACCGGCTCTCATGGAGAAAATGAGGTAAAAATGAGCCAAGCCCTCATTTTTAAAGAGCACACTGCCCAGCCCCGTCCTTCGCACCTGCGGTCCAATAGCCGCACATGCGGCTCCGCCGGTGCGGGTCCAAATTTCACTCTTGTGGTCCTCACTGTCCAGCCAAGACCTCGCACCTGCGGAAGTTCTTTACTTCTGCAAGCATCGCAGGTGCGACCTGCTCTGCGTATTTGCACAATTTACGCACCAGCGGTCGCTGCCTCGCGCATGCGCACTCGCAAGTGCACTCCTCCAGTCCGCATCTGTGGATCCCCCAACTCCAGTCCTTTCTCGCTTTTGCGAGCGAATCCTTCGCACCCGCGATCTCGCACCTGCAGCCAAAGTCACGCTGGTGCGATTACACCAAAAGCATTAAGCTTCAGAAATTCTTAAGTCCAAAAATCGATCCGTTAACCTTTCGGAATCGGAATCTGACCCCGATATCAAAAGGTCCACTCCCGGTCATACTTCTCAAAAACCTTCAAATTTCTAACTTTAGTCAAATGACTCCAAAATGACCGACGGACCTCCGAATCCACTTTTGGATGCGCTCTCAATACCAGAATCACCATACGGAGCTATTTCCAGGCTCGGAATCCCAAATGGACATCGATAACATAAAATTCACCTCCACCCCAAATTCATGAAATTCTTCCAAGATGCTAACTTCCACAATATGTGCTGAAATGCTCCCGGGGTATCCAAAACCCGATCCGAACATACGCTCAAGTCTGAAATCATCATACGAACCTGCTGGAACCTTCAAATCCCAATTCCAAGGTCGTTTACTCAAAAATCCAATTCTTAGTCAATTCTTCCAACTTAAAGCTTTCGAAATGAGAATTTCCTTTCCAAATCAACTCTGAACTTCTGAAATTTCAATTCCGACCACGCATACAAGTCATAATATCTGAAGTAAAGCTGCTCATGGCCTCAAACTGTCGAACGACATACTAGAGCTCAAAACGACCGATCGGGTTGTTACAGTAATGAGTAAATATTTGAAGCACAACTATTTCATTTATGGCAAGATATATATATAATAAAATGTATAAAGCAAATTAATAAACAAAAATCATTTTGGGGTTTGATTGGAAAAATTGAATTCGAAAGAAAGTAAAAGGAAAAACACCTTGACTTATAATTTGAAGCTAAGTGATTTAACTATACAAGATTAGTCCTAGTTGAATACATATAATGGGAAGTAACAAATTATCTTTGAATAAAATTAGTCATAAATTAACGTAAAAGGGATAATCAAGCAAAGTAGGAAAACTTATCACAAAAAGGGGAGCAAGGAAAAGAAATTATTCACATAAATATTACATGTGACCATAGAATGATCAAGATTTTATCATAAAGAGTTAGTCAAATAAATAGGGCTTAGGGATACTTATCAAGAATATACAAGTAAGGAAAGAATAATTTTCCAATGAAAGACTACATGTAAAATAAAATAAATCATTCCTATGAGTAAAACTTCACAAAAGACTAAAAGGCTAATACCTTATAATCACATTTCTAGCCAAAGAATTATCCACAAAAATGATTTTGAGTGTATGAGTAGAAGATGTTGTAAGAGTAGAGAAAAATTCCATAATAATTAAATATACCAAAGTTATACTTGTAACGACCCGGCCGGTCGTTTTGAGTATTTTAGCCATGATCCCATATCTATTACCCCCTCTATGTTATATTATGGTTGTGTAACTTATCGGGGTGTTTGGTTTTTGGTTTCGGGTGAGTTTCAGAGTGAAATGGGATACATAGTCCCTAAGTTTGAGCTTTAAGTTGAAAGAGTTGATCATAGTTTGAACTTTATGTAGGCGACTCCAGAATGGAGTTTTGATGGTTCCAATAGCTTTGTATGATGATTTTAGACTTAGGAGTGTGTCCGGATGTTGATTTGGTGGTCCGTAGGTCGTTTCGGCTTAAATTGGCGAAAGTTAGAAAGTTGAAGGTTGGAAAGTTTAATCAGTAGTTGACTTTATTGATATCGAGGTCGGATTCCGATTTTAGAAGTTAGAATAGGTCCGGCATGTCATTTATGACTTGTGTGCAAAATTTGAAGTCAATCGAAGTTGTTTTGGCATGAATCGGCATTAGTTTTGGAATTCGGAAGTTCATAGTTTTAATAGGCTTGAATTGGGTTGCAATTCATCGATATTGTTTGATGTGATTTTTGACCTTGAGTAGGTCCGTTAGGTGATTTGGAACTTGTTGGTATATTCGGACGGGGTCTCGTGGGCCCCGGGTGTGATTTGGATTGAATCCGGAATAAATTGGACTTAGTCACTATTGCTGAAGCTGCTGGTTTTCTTCTGATCTGGTTTCATTCTACACGTTCGCAAAGTTTCTCTCGCGATCGTGTAGTGTCTTCACGGGTTTCTAGAATTTTTCCCTTATCGTGTGCAAAGATGAGGACGCGATCGCGAAGTTTGATGGGCTTGTTCATCGCGAACGCGTAGGGTAGATCGCATTCGTGTATAAGGAATGTGAGGCGGGGCCTAAGGTAGGCATGTGCTACGCGGTCGCGTGGCCTTAGACGAGGTCGCGTAGGTGGAGGCAGCTTGTTCATCGCGCTCACGACTAGTTTCACGCGATCGCGATAGAGGGCGACTGGGCAGCAGAAGAAAAGTTTCAAAACAGGGGTTTCATCTCATTTTTCATATTTTGAACCTAGAGAGCTCGGTTTGTGGTGATTATTCGAGAGATTTTTAAAGAAATCATTGGGATAAGTGATTCTAACCCGCATTGGACTATATTTCATTGTCACGACCCCAAATTTCCTCCGTAGGATGTCGTGACGGTACCTAGTCTCTAAGACTAGGTAAGCCTAATAAACATGTAGAATAACTGAATAATAATTTAAATCTCAAAAACATCAACAACTATATGAAATAAAATCTGCAACTCAATATGTACATCTCCCAAAACCTGGTGAAAATGTAAGTCAGAAGCTCTAGATACAGTACTGAACACTCTTATACATCACTGTCTATAAAGATGTAAAGAAATAAGAAAAAAACAGAATAGAAAGGGACTCCGAGGCCTGCGGATGTAGGCAGATGTACCTTGAGGTCTCCAAAGCAAGCCACTCACGCGCTAATACCGAGGTTGATAGGATGTACCTGGATCTATACAAAACATGTACAGAAACGTAGTATGAGTACACCACAACGATACCCAGTAAGTGCCAAGCCTAACCTTAGTAGAGTAGTGACGAGGTTAGGTCAAGGTCCTACTGGAGATAATAAGAAGCAAGACAGAAGATATAATGATATAATGAAAATGACAGGTAAGTGAAACAATAAAGAATATACAGGAAGTAACAACACGGAATCAAGGAAACCTAATACAACACGAAAGGAAAACAAGAATTTTACATGTTAAGGAAATAACAACCAAACAATACATCAAATAAAGAAGATCAACAGGGGCACTCCCGAGGTACCGCCTCGTAGTCCCAAATCATAAAAGTAATCCACAGTCTTTTCTTTATATCACCGCAAGAACCTTTACATTTAGTTTTGAAAATTATTTTTTTTTGAAATAGCACCCTGCGTTTTAGCCCATCTTATCACACAACATGGATTCTAGTAGTTCTCCAACTAGCCATGCGTATCTAACCCACCTTACATCACCACATGTGTTTTAACACACATACCTTATACCACCGCATGTGTATTAATAATCACAATGGCACGGCAGAAACCTCGTGCAAATAGTAACAATATCATGTTAGAAACCTCGTGCAAACAATAACAACAACACGGCAAAAACCTCATGCACACAACCAAACAATCACCTCAGCAATAACACGGAAGCCAAAGCATAACAACTAAATAAAATGACACTTCACAACTTACACTTTGCTCAATAGAAACCATAGCCTTTGCAACTCAACACCAAACTCAACGGCAAGATATATCAAGGATAGCAAATTTCAAGTAAAGAATGTTCACAGTTAAATAACGAATACGGAATTAAGAAAGAAAGTAATTCAAGAAACATGTAGTACAAGTTACAAATAAGAGATAAGACAAGTAGACATGTGAAATTAGGCTAAACATGGTGACTATAACATGCTAAAGTAACTCAACCAAGGCATGAAAAAGAAACTACGCAGCTAAAATCAGAATCTCAACATTTAGCCCATGTACGCACTCGTCACCTTGCGTACACAGCCTTCACATATCACAAATTATCACAACAGTACCAAATTTTAAGGGAAATTTCCTCCACATAAGGTTAGACAAGTCACTTACTTCAAACCACGCTAAATCAATCAATTAGAAAACAATTACATAGTATAAATATAACTATAGAAAACTAATTTAAATAATGAAATCATGATCTTAGCAAAGAATTGGAAAATCGCCCCAAAAAGTCAACCTGGGCCCGCATCTCGGAACTCTGCCAAAATTATAAAATCTGAATACCCATTCCATATCGAGTCCAACCATACAAGAATTATTCAAATCTGATCCCATTTCGCCTTTCTAAACTCAAGAATTTAGTCTAAGAATGTCTACACTTTTTTCCCCAATTTTAAACTCCAAAACACAAATAAGAAGATGTAATTAACAGTAGATTCATGGGATTTTGAAAAAACAACGAGTCAAGAATCTTTACCCTAACACTTCCTCTGAAAATCCCTCAAACTCTCGCCTCAATCCGAGCTCTCAAAGTTCCAAAATGAAAATGAAGCAAAACCCCCGAAAAATCCCCTTTTCTGCCCAATTACGTCGCACCTGCTGAAAGCCCATCGCAGATGCGGACTTCATTTAAGTCCACAGGATCCGATTCTGCGAGCCAAGGGTTGTACCTGCATATGCGTGCCTGCGACAAAACGTGTCGCACCTGCGACCACAGTCGCTCCTGCACTTCTCTTCACCGTAGAAGCGAAGCCGCTTCTGCATAAAATGTTTTGCTTCTGCGCCCTCAACTGCGCATGAGAAAAACCGCATCTGCGACCAAGAGCTCGCTTTTCCGAGCCCGCACCTGCGGCCAATGCCTCCGCAGGTGCAAAGACACCATAAACAACCCAGCTTCAGCAGATTTACACAAATCTAAAATGCGATCCGACTGACACCTGGGGTCCCCGGGACCCCGTCCAAGTATACCAACTAGTTCTAAAACACCTAACGGACCTATTCGAGGTAAAAACCACATCAAACAACATGAATTCAACGAATCGCAACCCAAATTCAACCTTAAGCAACTATGAACTTCCAAATTTCGGAATCGACGCCGATACATAACAAAATAACTCCGATTGACACCAAATTTTGCACACAAGTCATAATTGACATTACGGACCTATTCCAACTTCTGAAATCGGAATACGACCCCGATATCAAAAAGTTCACTCCCGATCAGACATCCCAAAATTCCACCAATTTTTAACTTTCGCCAATTAATGCCAAATTGACCTACGGGCCTCCAAATAAACATCCGGACACGCTCCTAAGACTCAAATCACCATACGGAGCTATTGGAACCATCAAAACTCTATTCCGGAGTCGTCTTCACACAAGTCAAACTATGGTCAACTCGTACGACTTAAACTTCCAGTTTAGGGACTATGTATCCTATTTCACTCTGAAACCAAAACCAAACATCCCGGCAAGTTACGTAATCATAGTATAACACAGAGAACGCAATAAATAGGGGATCAGGGCT
>AWOL01S0178805.1:0-12088 GCA_000715115.1 Nicotiana otophora
GTTGTGAAGTTCTCTTTCAGTATTTGTTATCCTCCTCCTTTGATTTGGCTCGTTTTTTGAATTTATTTTAGTCATGATAATACTTTAGGTTGTATGCTTTCTAGTAAAAATTTAAAAAGGTATAGAAATTTAGTACTTTTTATTTTTATTTTTTAAAAAAAATGTTGGTTTGGAATGAATTCAAATGGAAAACATGATCGTTGAGAAGTCATACCGCCGACGCCAGCTTGTCAGAGTTTCAACCCGAGACCTATGATTAAGGATGAATGGGTCACATTCATCCCATCAACTCTATTTATTATTTTTGGCTCCTTTTTCTATATTTGGGTACTTAGTGGGCGTTTGGACATAAGAAATGTAAAATTTCAGAAAAAATTAATTTTCTTTCAAGTGAAAATGGTATTTGAAAATTAGAGTTGTGTTTGGACATGAATACAATTTGGAGTTGTTTTTGAATTTTTGTGAGTGATTTGAAGAAAAAATTTTAAGAAATAACTTTTTGGAGTTTTTTAAATTTCTTCAAGTGAAATTTTCATGGCCAAACACTGATTCCAGAAAAAGAGAATTTTCGGAAAAAAGTGAATTTTTTATGGACAAATAGGCTCTTAATGTTAAAGTGTATGAATATCTCATCTAAAAATTTAAGCTTAAAGAGGAATAATATGTATATGTATTTAAGGCATGGGTGGCTCGACTATAAGGCCAGTAAAGCAATCGCTCGGGGCTTCAACTTTTTAGGGGGCCCGTTTTTTCCTTAAAGATGTATTGTATATATATTATTAAAAAATATGTGTATATTTAAATTAAAAAGAATTTTTGGAGCGAAAGTACAATAATTTTAATACGAGGATCGTTATAATTATTAGAGGATGGATTAATTCTTAATGAATTATTTCCTTACATGGGTTGGGTAGCTATTTTTTGTCTCATTTATATCTTAACAACTAATACGGGCCCACATTATTATTTATATATTTATCTTTTTCATTCTCTCTTTTACTATTTATTCTCTATATTGAAAAGTCTTTCAATAGTCAACTTACCGCGGCTTATAAGTTATCTTTTTCAAAGCATTACAACAAGCAGTCATTATATTGAAGCAATGCAACACTTTTCATATCGTTATATCAACTTAATTATCTTGCTCTATAGTTTCTTACCCTTTGATTTCTGCTACTATCTATTATTTCTTGTACTTCGATTATTTTATTTATTTGTGATAGCTACTGATGCTTTTTAAATTGCTTTATCATGACTTATTCGCCTTCGTTACTTTCATTTTCACACTGCACTAAATTGATTGACCTCATATGTCCTTTTCTCTACCTTCAAGCTAGAGGTAAGCGCGGCGTACACTCTAACTCCTCAGACCACACTTCATGGGCTTTCAGTGGGAATGTTGTATACCAACTTATCAAATTCTTGAGCCATTTTATTATTCTACCTTTATTTTATATTTTTTCATTGCAAATTTGTCGTTCATATTCTTACTCAGGGCCTCTCTGAAATTTGGCTTTAGCCCCAATCATGTTGATAAAGCCCTGATTTAAGGTTATAATTGAGAACAATATGTGGTTCACTTGTGTTTAAGTGTTATAAACGAAACTAATACAGGGTCATTATTCTTTTATTTTGTTCTTTATTAATTTCCATATAAAGAGAAAATTGGTGGAGAGTCAAGAACTGAAGAAGAGGAGAAGTTGTATTCTTGGCTATATGCTTTAGCTCAATCTGAAAAAGACTTGGTGTA
This sequence comes from Nicotiana otophora, assembly GCA_000715115.1. NCBI lineage: Eukaryota > Viridiplantae > Streptophyta > Magnoliopsida > Solanales > Solanaceae > Nicotiana > Nicotiana otophora. The sequence goes on from AWOL01S0178805.1 coordinate 1,751, forward strand.
TGAGTACGTTCGATCCACTGAAAGAGGTAATTTTCTCTTGAAAAACATTTCCATTTTTCTGATTTTCTATTTACGAAAATCATGAAAGTATTCTTTATTTCTTGGCTAAAAATAAGGGCAGCCGGTGCATAAAGTATTTTGTCCAGAAGATTCAGGGAAAGGGCCGTACCCAAAGAGTGTGATATAATATAGACAACCTACCCTAATGCATGCATTAGTGGTTGCTTCCACGGTTCGAACGCCATGCATTAGTGGTTGCTTCCACGGCTCGAACGTGTGACCTATAGGTCACGCGGAAACAATCCTTGCTCCAAGGCTCCCCTTCTCTTTATTTCTTGGCTAAGTTTAATTATTTTCAATTTGATGTTCTAATGCTCCAATGTGTAATTTATATCTGAGATTTCTAAGTTAACTACTGAATTAAATGTTCATTCCTGAATAATACTATAAGCACTTCTGTTAAGTAGGGGAACTGTTGGAGAAGTTATTTACATTAGAAATAGCTATATTGCACTAGTATTTACTTACAGGGATGTTCATAAAATGTATCCAGTCTATTCTTCATAAAAGAAATCTACTGTCTTTTGCATTCTTGTAAAGTCTTTACTATTATAAAAAAAAAAAAAAACAGCCCGGTGCACGAAGCATCTCGCGTTCATGCAGCGTCCGGAGAAGGGCCGCACCCCAAGGGGATGTGATATAGGTAGTCTACCATGATACAAACATCAGTTTCTGATTCCATGGCTCGAGCCCGTGAAATAATATATAGTTCTTTACTAGTAGTAAAGTCTTTATTAGTGTCTTGCAATAGAAAAATATATATAATTCTTTTGTCACTTTTTATTGAAGTTTTTGCCCTTTTTATGGTTTTCTTTCTTGGCGAGACAGTTAATTTATGAAAGGATTTAAGTTATATACATTGACAGGATAATGATTTTTTCACACTATTAATAAATTTTAAGCTGTGATAGCAGATTAGTTATCATTTCTATCATATTATCAAGTAATGTTTATGAAAAAATTTACCTATAATTACCACCTGATTATATAAATACTTTTAAATCGTCAGTGCATAGAACTGCCTATAGAAGGAAAATTACATGTCTTAATGGATGTATACAACAACAACAAACTCAGCATAATCCCAAAATGGGGTCCGAAAAGGGTAATGTGTATGCAGACTTTATCCCTACCTTGTGAAGGTAGAGAGGCTGTTTGGGATAGACCCTCGGCTCATGAGGTTGTCTCAATGGATGTATATGCTGCCTATATAAGAAAAAAGAAATTCTTATTCATGAGGCTGTTCTTGTGCAGGATTGAGCTTTGCTGAAGCTGACAGAAGACTTAAAGAATCTGGCCCAAATATTCCTCTTGAGAATACTTTCCCAAAGTGGTGGAATCTTCTGTGGAGTGCTTCATTCCATCCATTTAACATCATCCTTCTTTTCCTATCAGTAATATCTTATATTACAAGTGACAGTCCAAATGGCTGTATCATGCTTATATTAGTCTTTATAAGTGTCTCTCTCCGCTTTTACCAGGTTTCGTTCAGTTTGTACGGTTCAGTACACGAGCACGAATACACCTCGAGTAAGATCTAATCTTGAGTTGTTTTTCTCTTAGGAATACAGCAGCTCAAAAGCAGCAATGAAGCTTGCAGAGTTTGTCAGGTGTCCGATAAAGGTTCAACGATGTGCTGGTAGAATTGTTCAGACTGAAGTACAGGTTAAAGTTGATCAAAAAGAAGTTGTTCCAGGTGATATCGTAATCGTTGAACCAGGGGATCTTTTCCCAGGAGATGTGAGGCTTCTTGAATCAAAGCACCTAGTTGTCAGGTAAAACATGCAGCAATTATGTACTATGATTTGTTCTCGTTGTGAATTGTTAAATGAGTTCTCGCATATTCTTGAACAGTCAGTCTTCACTAACAGGCGAATCTACAACGACCGAGAAAACAGCTTACGTGAGAGAAGATAACAGCACTCCATTGCTTGATCTGAAGAACATATGCTTTATGGTAAGTCCAGGCATTTAAAAGGCTGTTCTATTTCTTGTTCTGAGTCAGTCTTACCAATCTAAGTGACTGAAAAAGGGTAAAATTTTCTAGTAAATTAGTAAACTAAATAAATGTATGTGTAATTAACAGATTGGTTGAGCAAGTACTTTGAGTTTTAGTAATCCTTGCTAACGTAACAATAAAAATTACGATTTGCAAGCATCATTTCTTATTGCAGAAAAATTTGGTGATCAGTTTTTGCCTTTAAGTTCTACTTTTTGTATTTCATTGAGAGCATTGTGCTTCATTTTAGGGAACAAATGTGGTGTCTGGTAGCGGAACCGGTCTGGTTATCTCTACCGGATTAAAGACGTACCTCAGCACAATCTTTTCAAAAATAGGGAAGAAAAGGCCACAAGATGATTTCGAGAAAGGCATCCGCCACATATCATATGTGCTTATCAGTGTCATGCTCGTTGTGGTTACAGTTATCGTCCTATCCGTTTACTTTACATCACATGATCTGAGTAAGAGTATACTATTTGGAATCTCAGTTGCAAGTGCACTCACCCCTCAGATGCTTCCCCTTATTGTGAATACCGGTCTTGCAAAAGGAGCTCTTGCGATGGCCAAAGATAGATGTATAGTTAAGAGCTTAACTGCTATACGAGACATGGGATCCATGTAAGTTGTAGTCTTCACTCTCAAATGCTTCTATAGACTAGACACAGATATCTCATTTTCTTTCTTTTATTTTCAGGGATATTATATGCATAGATAAGACTGGTACACTCACGGTGAATTTTTCGACCATGGTTAATTACTTTGATAGTTGGGGGTCACCAAATGAAACAGTCCTACACTTTGCTTTCTTGAATGCTTATTTCCAAAACCAAAATAAGTATCCTCTGGATGACGCGATTATGGCATATGCATATGCAAATGGATACAAGTTTCAGCCTTCCAAGTGGAATAAGATAGATGAGATTCCTTTTGATTTTACAAGAAGAAGAGTATCTGTTATATTGGAAACCAAAATGAGCGCCAAAGACGAGAAATTGAGTATTGGTAACAGAGTGCTGATAACAAAAGGAGCACTAGAAGATATTTTGAGCATATGTTCTTTCATTGAGCATGTTGATGAGGGGAGGATTTTCACTTTCACCAAAGAAGATTACAGAAGAATTACTGACCTGTCAGAAAAATTAAGTAATGAAGGATATCGGGTTCTTGGGTTAGCAATGAAACAACTCCTACCGGTATGTCTGAATTCCTAATCACAATTTTCATCTTGGTTATTTGCAAGTTGGTACCTCCCTTGAACAAGTTTATACCAAAGAAATAAATGATAATTTTATCCCCTTTTGCACTCCGAGTGCCACTTTCTGCTTTCATTTTCTTTGTTTTTTACACTAAACAAAGGGCAGCGCGGTGCACAAGGCATCTCGTGCTCACGCAGGGCCCGCGGAAGTGCCGCACCCATGGGGTGTGATGTAGACAGCCTACCCTAATGCAAGCATTAGTGGCTGCTTCCACTGCTCGAACTTGTGACCTATAGGTCGCATGGAGACCTAAGGAAGGACAACGATCAGTACCACAAGTACAAGTATTAGACCATGAGGCATGCCAAGGTTCTTTATGCAAAAATATAATCGCACATTATCTTTGATTCATAATTATTATTGCTGTGTTGCAGCAAGTTGGAGTTAGAAGCATGATCTGCGATGAGGACATTGAATCCAGTATGGTGTTTGTTGGGCTTATATCCTTCTTTGATCCACCAAAAGATTCTGCAAAAGAAGCTCTATGGCGCCTTGCAGAGAAGGGAGTAAAAGCTAAAGTATTGACAGGTGATACTCTATCTCTTGCGATAAGAATATGCAAAGAGGTCGGTATAAAAACAACTCATGTCATCACTGGACCTGACCTTGAGTCACTAGACACAGATTCTTTCCATGAGACAGTGAAGAAATCAACAGTTTTCGCCCGACTTACACCTACTCAGAAACTAAGGGTGGTGCAATCTTTACAAACAAGGGGCGATCATGTTGTTGGTTTCCTAGGAGATGGAGTAAACGATTCGCTTGCATTGGATGCAGCAAATGTGGGCATATCTGTCGACTCCGGTGCTTCAATGGCCAAAGACTTTGCTGACATTATCTTACTCGAAAAAGACCTTAATGTTCTTGTAGCTGGAGTTGAGCAAGGTCGGCTCACATTTGGAAACACGATGAAGTATATCAAGATGTCAGTGATCGCCAATCTAGGAAGCATAATTTCACTACTGATTGCAACGTTGATATTTGGTTTCGAGCCCTTGACGCCAATGCAGCTTCTTACACAGAACATCTTGTATAATCTTGGCCAAATTGCAATACCTTGGGACAAAATGGAGGACGGTTATGTTCAAACTCCACAGAGATGGTCACTGAAAGGCTTAGCAATGTTTACACTATGGAATGGACCTCTTTGTTCTGCATCGGATATAGCAACACTCCTATTCCTTTTGCTATATTACAAGGTTTNCCTAAAAGGCTTAGCAATGTTTACACTATGGAACGGACCTCTTTGTTCTGCATCGGATATAGCAACACTCCTATTCCTTTTGCTATATTACAAGGTTTCAAGATTTGATTTTGAGTTTTTTCGTTCTGCTTGGTTCGTCGAAGGACTTCTGATGCAAACACTAATCATACACCTGATCCGAACTGAGAAAATCCCGTTTATTCAGGAAGTTGCATCATTGCCTGTTGTTTGTTCTACTGTTGTTATATCAACAATTGGCATTGTAATTCCATACACAACAATTGGAAGTGTTCTTGGGTTGACAGCCTTACCATTATCATACTTTTGTTTTTTGGTTGTCCTTTTCTTAGGTTATTTTTCACTTGGACAAATTATCAAGAAAGGCTACATTTTGGTGTTCAAGACATGGCTTTAGGTGTCAAGAAGTATAGAAGTAACACATCTGAGAAAAAATTACACCTCATAAATGAATTAAAGTTTTTGTAAGAGTTTACAACTATATAGTTTTTGTTACAGAATCTTTATTTTCTGCATATCAGTTACAAATCAGCAAAATATCAAAATACAGTTGACTTGTTGTTCCTTTCTCAAAAATTCAAACAGAATATTGAAAGATAAAATCAATTCAAAGGGCATTAGGACAAGGAATTGCACACAGAAAGAAACTTCTTTTACACAACAAAAAAACAAAAAAACAAAAAAAACCAACAGTCTCCTTCATTGTGTTTTCCATCTGCCAATGGTTCTGCCTCTTCATCTATTCATCAACAGCCAATGGAACTTTCTCCGCCTGAAAAACACAATCAACAAAAATACAAATTAGCAGCAAAGTGCAAAACTTTGTGAACAAAATCAATTAAAATACAAAGGTTATATATACTTACGGATTTCTTAAACCCAAGTTCATAAAACATTTCAAGATAGCGCTTCTTTGCATTAGCAACTTTATCATTTTTGGTTGCATACTTCCAGAATCCATAAACACCAGATAGTGTCATCACTTTCTTTGAATAAATTTGTCAAAAAAAAAAAGAAAAGGTTCATCTTTAGTTTGTTCAAAAGTTAAATCACGGTATCAGAGCAAGCTGCAGAGGTCCTGAGTTCGAGTCTCACTACCACCTGTTATAAAAAAGAATTTTCATGTATTTGGCTCACTAATAAGAATCAAACCCGCACGTGGAGGGGCATGTTGAAGATATAATTAAGTAATTAAGAAGTGTGTGTTGTCTAACAACTTAAGCTTTTAGATGATATGGTCACATACTTCAACAGTGCTAAATGCAAATTAAAGCTTACTTCTCAAGGATACGTTACAGGCCTCCCTTTGAAATGGTATCCCAATAACCTGGATCTTCTTTAGATTTTTCAAAGAAACTGACCAGCAAATCAGCAGCTTTGTTACCTTGATTAGGGTCAATGTGGAAGCCAGATTTTCAATGCACTATAATCTCAAATGGTCCACCATTGCAAGTAGCAAAAGTAGGCAAGCCACAAGTCATGGACTCAACAACTGTCAAACCAAAAGGCTCGTAGAAGGCTGGTTGAACGAAAGCACCCCTCGTGTCTGCAATGTATCGATAAAGTTCTCCGTTTCTCACACGATTCATCTGGGAAGAAATCCACCTGAATTGGCCATTCAAGTTGTAGGTTTAATAAGGTTGTACATCTTTTTCATCTCTGCTTGCTCTTCTAAATCCTTGGATTCTTTCCTTCTGTCTCCACCAACAACCACAAGGTTAACAAGCTCCCTCAGTCTCGCATTCTTAGCATACCATTCCACGAGTCCAGTTAGATTCTTTACGCGATCTAGCCTTGCCATTGTGAAGAGAATTGGCTTATTACTGTCCTTCAACACACATCTGTTTATGTCAATAACAAATGATCATTAATCTTGTTGGAAAAGAAGTAGAGAAATGGAATGACAAAAAAGCAAAAGCCTTGCATACACGTCTATCATCGGTAAGCGCCCTTCAACCTTTAGGAACTAGCAGAGGAAGAGCTAGACTAGGAGTAGCAACCAGAAAGGGGAAATGATGTATGTTCAAGGATCCTGAGGAGGAGACTAACAAGTGCTCCTTATTCTCAACAGGACTGTAAAGAAGTTCTTCAATTTCCGGATGGAACTTGGTTAGGCTTTTCTCCTTCTTGGTGAGAAAAGTAGATCGACGTATCAGCTCCAGGGGAGACAATGTTGAACTTTGGATCGAATGAATCGATTCCATGGACTACTCGATACAATCCAGGCATCATAAAAGTAGTATGACTCTCATACTGTCCTACAGTAGTCTTGCTGCAAATTCACAATGTTTGAATATCAATGGAAATACTGTAATGACACGGGCCTAAAAGGGCAGCCCGGTGCACTAAGCTCCCGCTATGCGCGGGGTTCGGGGAAGGGCCGGACCACAAGAGTTTATTGTACGCAGTCTTACCCTGCATTTCCGCAAGAGGCTGTTTCCACGGCTTGAACCCGTGACCTCCTGGTCACATAGTAGCAACTTTACCAGTTACGCCAAGGCTCCCCTTCATAATGACACGGGACTAGGGGAAAAAAAATGAAATAACATAATGGTATATATATCCAGCAATTTGCTGGTGATAATGAAATCAGTGTGAATCATGGCAAAAAGATCAGCAGTGAACTGACTTGAGAAATGATACTTGTCATCGCACATCTTCCAGTGAAGGTCCGAGTTTATATACTTGGTTTTTTCCATGGCATGAGCAATAGTACACTGAGTAGCCCCAAATTTCTTAGCAAGCAAGGAGGCAGCAAGGTTTCCCTCACTATAATTGCCAATTATCAAGTCTGGTTTACCTTGCAATTCTTTGACAAGTTCTTCCGCGACATCCTGATGATATAAGAATGTATCTTAGTCAGAAGACATTTTCAAATGCAAAACTCTTATTTTGTTTTAGATTCAACCTCAGTGAAAGTTTTCATGTATGGCCAGACTTCAAATCGTGAGATCCATTTGCGCGAAATTCCCTTCTCAGTTCTAAATGGAACACGAATTATATGAGAATGCTCTGCCCCATGTACTTTCTCCATGCGCTCGCCACAAGTGGTTCCTACTGCATCAGGAATCAGCCTAGTTACCTGATATAAAATAACAAAAAAAGTCAATCCAAGAAAGTAAAGAAGCCAAAAAAACAATGTCAGTAGAACGTACAACAAGGATGCGAGGGACGATATCTTCAAGTCCTTGAAGCTTCATACAACGAAGCATCTCACGCTCCATCACTGGAACTTGATCAAGAATGTAAACAACCTATTCAATATTTCACAATCAAAAGAGAATGTTGGTTCAGATGGTATAAAGAACTTGATCAAGAATTGAAATTTCTCGATTTTGCAGTATCAAAGACTGAAAAGGTAGATATTCCTTGGACACAAACCTGGCCACCAGTGTCAGGATAACCAAGAACGTTTTCTTGAGCGAAGTAACCATGTGGCGAGAGAATGACAATGTTGAAAACCAATGGGATTCTGCCAAGAAAATTCTCCAAAGAAGATGCATCAGGAGACTCAAGAATGTGTTACAGATGACCAATGGTTTCTTGCACGCATTCAGACGTGTTACCCCACCCTCTTTCCAAGCCAATCTCTTCAAACTTGGACTCAATCTTGGAATATGGAGTATCTGGATTCAGTGTGTGCAGATACTCTTCTGCTTTTTTCAGAACAAGTTGGAAATTTTCCAGGCTTTGAATGCTTTCTTTCACCATCAATGACTGTTCAAATTGACACGTTTGACGTTAGAAAAATGGATATAATCATACAACTTGACTCAAAAACAAAACTTTTTTAGCCTAAATTGTTCATCAGTTACTTTTACTACCTTCCCTTTGTAGTTATGATATGGGACAAAATCAACGAGGCACTTGGCGATCTCCTTATCGTAGAACATTTTTGAAGCAATGTGGCAATTAAGAAACTCTAAACCATTACCAATGGAGTCAGAAAGTGTCTTTGGAGGAGTTACAGTAGTAAATGGCTCAAAATCCAACTCCAAGATGTTTCCACTGGTAACATAATTGCGACACAAACATTAACAATCAAACAAAAAAAGAAGCTCAATTCACAAAGCAAAATTGTAGAGTACTATTTGTTTCAAATTCATGAATATTTGCCTTGAAGCAACAATGTTCTCTTTCAACTGAAGGTATTCAGAGATGCTCAATTCAGTCACTTTCTGTGACTTAAGATTCAATGACAAGTACTCCCATACACCGGGCCTCGGACGTACAGCTAGTGCAAGTTGTGGTGGTACAATCACAGCTTCTTGGCTAAAACTGAGAACTTCCACAAGTGCACTACTAGCAACATTTACTTCATTTTTCTTAGTATTTATAAAAATCAAATGGTTCAAGAGATCAAGTGGTTTCATGATCCCTTTCCCTTCAGTTTCAATCCTGTGCCAAATGGAAACATTTCAAATCAGTATGTGTTCAACTGAACCTAGTATTTTCGATACGGAGCATAGATATATATATATATGTTAAAGATCACACTCATGATTTCGAAAGTGTAACGTGTTCTGTGGTAAAGTTGAAGGGGAGTCTTGGCGTAACTGGTAAAGTTGTTGGCATGTGACCTAGAGGTCGCGGATAAGCCATGGAAACAACCTTTTGCAGAAATGCAGGGTAAATCTGCATACAATAGACCCTTACGGTCCGGCCCTTCCGGGGACCTCGCGCATAGTAAGAGCTTAGTGCACCAAACTGCCCTTAAGTAAGAACCTAAAAATTGAACCTGTCAAATTTAAATCTTGTATCCGCCTCCGGTTATTAATATCATTATATGTAGCAATGTACGTGGACTTTAGTGCCAAAATTTCATCTGGATGGGCTAAAATGGCTTCCTCCAAATGTTCCTTAATGCTGAGACTATTGGCTGCCATTTTTTTCCTCTGAAACTGAACTTTGATTCTATTCGACTAAAAAAGAAATGGATTAAACGTTTGATTTGGAAAACCAAAATGATCAGGCCAAATTTATACTAATATCTTAACCACAGATGGGCCAAAGGAAAAAGAGAAAGGGAGATATTTCAATGATGAGATCTCAACTTGCATATTTATAAGCTAGTGAGTTATTCTTATTGATTAGTGGAACATCAAAAAAGATGTAAGATTAATGATGACATTACACATTATTACTACATACAGAAAATAGAAAAGAGAAAAGCAGAGAAAATCTTTTTAACCTTAATGTAAACTACTAATAAGTTGCATGAATTAAAAGGTGGTAAAGATGGTGAAATTTGATCATTATCCCACAAATATGGGAAATCTATGAGCCCGTTCGGACATAAGAAATTTTTTACTTTTTCGAAATCAGCGTTTGGTCATAAATTTTTCAATTTTCACTGGAAGATGCATTTTGAAATTTTTGAAAAATTTGAAAAACTCCAAAAAACTGATTTTTAAAATTTTCACTCAGATCACTCACAAAACTTCAAAAACAACCCAAAATTATATTCATGTCCAAACGCAACTCTAATTTTCAAATACCATTTTCACTTGAAAAATATTTTCACTTTTGACAACCAGTTCGGGTTCATGCCGGGTCGTTCGACTACAGAAGCTATACACCTTGTTAGAAGGTTGGTGGAACTATACAGAGAGAGGAAGAAGGATCTGCACATGGTGTTTATTGACCTAGAGAAAGCGTACGACAAGGTTCCTAGAGAAATTCTCTGGAGATGCCTGGAGGCAAAAGGTGTGTCGGTTCCCTACATTATGGCGATTAAGGACATGTATGATGGGGCTAAGACACGGGTTAGGACAGTAGGAGGCGACTCTGAGCATTTT